>JAVCKT010021416.1:5376-18781 GCA_032273925.1 Rhynchotus rufescens
TGGTTCTTTCACTTCTGTCAAGATAGTTTAGGGAGACCTGGAGCATCCCTGACATTGCAGGCACTGATTAGAATATGCAGTTCTGTGTGTGGGAGGAGATAGGGCTGCCTCTGCTGGGATTCTGTGATAAAAATCATCCTCTCACCCTTTCCAGCCTTTGAGACATGTTTTCTCATTACCTCATTTGTGTATTAAATATATAATATAGTGTCTGGGCTATCACTGTCATATTGCTGACAATCTCTCTCTCTGAAAATGAATGAAGAAGATTCAAGAACGTACAACAACTTTGCTTCTGGGACAGCTGCACGTTGGCCCAGCAGCCCAAGCTGCCATCATCCAAGCTGAGAACATCTCAGGAAAGCTCTAGGGAAGAGAGCTCATGAGCAATCCAGATAAACTTCAAATTCCTGATTCATGATCAACTGTCCTTTAAATTTAATATATTGCAGAGTTTCTCTAATAATTGAGCTCTCACAAGCAGTAAAGCTCTGAGACGTCCAAGTGTCCCAGGCTACAATCCAAGTCAGTTGCTTGGAAGTACTAGCCAAAGACAAAACTCTGAGACAGAGCAACTGCTCTTGAGAGAAAAAAAATACAAATATTTTTAAGAAAAGTTATCCAAGAGGTAAAATTAGTTTCCAAACTAATGGACCAATGGAAAAAGACTATTTTAAGGATTTTCTATGAATACTGACTAATAATGATGTTAAAACAACTTCTTCAGGACTCCTAGATTATCAGTTTATCAGGCAAGCATTGGTTTCTCAAGGTTAATGAGTATCTCCTGGTTTACTTTATGAGCAGTTTACAATAGTTCCTGTCCAAGCAAAATATAGTTCCATTGGAAAAATCTGCAAAACAAAAAGCCTTGGGATTTTTCTGTGGACATGTTTCCTTTTGGTTTAACAAAAAACAAACTCATACAAAAAAGAAAATCTTCCAAAGGTTTGACCCTATGAGCAAAGTTGCTGCGTGGAACTGGAACTGGAATTTCATGAACTGGAAATGTGGATAGGCAACAGGAGAACAGCAGTTACAGACGCCCTCAGTTTATCTGCATTATTCTCCCGGAGATTTCAGACACCAAGCCACGGTACAGAGCTGTATCATGTGAAATTTGATAAACAATATTTCAAATGCAGAACACTTGGAGACACAATCTGACACACCAACACACCTTCCTGAATTTTTAGTTAAATGCACTAATTTATTTTTTAAAAAATAGTAAGACTCAGGGACAATTGTGAAAGATATCTGCTCCACATGCAGTAGTGATGAAAAGAAAAACATATTTAATTTAGTGAGCAAGTACATTACACTTAGTGAGTGTGATGATGAATAATAAAGAAACACTACATTGCTATTTTTCTTTTTCAACACAAATCAGTAGAGGACATGCTTGGAATACTGTGTGTAGTCCAGCTACTTCATCTCAGAAAAATAATCAGCTGTACTAGAAGGAATTTAAGTAAGACCAGTAGAGAATGCTCCTATCATGGATAAAATATGTGAAAGAATACTTAAAAGTCAAAGGTTTTAGCTTTAAAAGCAGGTAACTAAGAGAAAATAACAGAAGACATACAAAACTACGGTTTTGTATGGGAAACGGCTCAATGGGAAACTTTTGCTGCCTCTATGTATAATACCAAATCAAAAGAAAAAATAATGTAACAGGTTACAAACACAACCTTAATAAGAAGAATATTTCAAAGCAAAAGGGTTTAGTCAGCAAAACCATTAAAACAACTCTTTAATAAATACACTGGTATTTTTCAGTGAAAATGACTGTTAACATATTCTCAGTCAGTTCACATCTGCTTTTGGTACACCCAACTTATTTTTGTCAGAGATGTACTCAGTGATATTGCTCTTGAAGGACATACTAGTCAAAAACATAACAGTTTAGTGGAGGAGTACATCATTTTAATTGATAAGACCCTCACTACTCTCCAGAGTCAGCAATTGCCACACAAAAAGCCTTACAATTCTAGGCAATCACTGTGGGAGCTGACTGCAGCTGATTGGCATTTACAGGTCCAGTTGCATAAAAACACAGATCTTATACAACAGTGTGTTTCAGGAGAAAAATGCTTCTTCCAAAAAAGCTATCGTATGCTTTTTTCTCTTATAGTCTTGAGCCACTAATGTGAGGCTAGCTATGAAAGAAGAGGGAGTCAAATATATGCCTGTACTCCATTCTAAATGATCAAACAATAAATATATTACACATCATTCTTTAAAGAATTACATTGGGCGCTATTCTAATTATAGATGGAATATGGTGTATTTTTTCTTCTATATTGACCAGATATGTCTATGTTTTGGGGGAGGAAGGACTAATCTCCAACCTGCAATTTTTTTCACCTCAGGAAGAAATCAGAAATATAGATTCTCGTTTCAGGGCACAAAATTTCATAGTAATAATCTCAGTGACCTATGTTGTTTTTCTAGTTGTTATTAGTACTGCTAATACACTGTCCCATGTAGCTCCTATGAAGTTACAGACAGACTCTTGTCTCAAATCTGCAATACATATGTCCAAAGTGGAAGGCCTTGACAGACTTGCTGTGTTTGATTTCCACACATTCAATTCCTACTCCTACTAATACCAACAGCAGATGAACGAACAGGTGGCATGCAGGAAGATGCTATAAGATTTCTAATGCAAATTAGAAGATCAGAATTTCTGTCGAGTGCTTATGATTACAACCTACATTTGTACTTACTTCTCAGTTCTCATTCTTTCAAGTCAAATGAAGATTGGTTTCTCATTTAAGTCGCACCACATAACTGTTTGCTGCAGTCTGACAAAACCCAAGTTTCACAGTCCAAATCAATCTGCAAATCACTCATATTTAGGCCTCAGTTAAAGCAGATGGATGCAGCCACACACAAAGAATACAACATAATCAGATGTTTCTCAGATTAGGCCTGCAACCTAAACAGATGTTTTTCAGACAACACAAGCAGTGCAGGCCATCTACAAGTACCCCTTAGATTAATGGTGCACCAAAGTCCACAGTTTGAAAATCACTCCTGCAAACTCCACCTGTCAATCCTAAATAAATGTATCTTCATAATAATCAAAATCGTCAAAGCCTGAAATACATTTAACCTCAGATGGTAATTAGCAGACAAATGCTGGAGTAGCAGAGCTGATAGCATCCACTAAAACACATATATTTTTCCAAAAAATTCTTACAATTTCATCTCCCAATAGAAATCATCCTACATATATCATACTACTTCAGCAAATCTGTACATTAAAGCCCTTAATGATTAGAAAGGAAATAAGTTTGTCCAAGAGATACCTGGAAACACAAAAGCAGTGACAAGACCTATACCTGTCTGTATGCTAGAAACTACATTGCAACTGCTGTTAAATAAGACACATACATTGCCTATTGTGTGTTGTTATCCCCTCCTAGAATAGTTTCTAACCCAAAGCATGCAGAACATTCACCTGCCCTCTTTTCAGTGTTCAGACAGCATTTCATCCATTCATTACCACCTACCCAGATGGAAAGCAGTCCCTTTCAATCAGCCATTATTCATTATCAAATGCAATCTATATGAAAGGTATGTTTATCTTGTAAGAGACATTTTTGCATGCTATTCTTGGTGTGTTCCTGTAAGCAAATGAGCTGGGGAAAGCATCTGTACTCCAGTGAGCATCAGCAAACTGGTAGTAGCACAAGTGGTCTAAGGTTCCAATTAGGGTCCTGATCTTCAGCTCACTGCTGTCTTATCAGACTGCCATGACTACACAGCTCAAGAATACCAGATTAGACACAGAAATACAGCACTGAGGAAAGACCATGAAAGTAAAATTTCTTCCATACTACTAAGTTCTTATTGAAGCACGTGGGACATCACAAATCCAGGGATTTAAAGGAACTAGTGTGTATCTGTCAGCAACTGGAATTTACCTTGAGGTTTGGGTTTGGTAAGTTTCCCACAGGGCTTGGAGATTGTGACAGTCTTCTGGCAGTCAGCATTATGCAGAGCTCTCTTTAGGTTCCCAGTTCGGGTCTTCAAGGCAGTGTTCAAATCACATTCTCCCCAGGCCTGGAACTGGTATTTACACTCCGCTGCAAGAAGTGAATACATGGCCATTTTAAAAACAGAAGGACTGAGCATGAAACAAAAAAAATCACAAAAATCACAGAATGGTTAAGGTTGGAAGGGACCTCTAGAGATTATCTAGCCCAACCTCCCTGCTCCAGCAGGGACACCTAGAGAATGTAATTTATCTGAGTCAAATAGAAAATCATGCACTGCCAATGCTTGTAGACAGAAGGATCATGCAAAAAAAGAAAGCAAGCCCAAGACAAATTTAAAGAGCAGTTACAGGGATAAATTTGCTCCCAAAGAAAAATGCTGTAAAATGGAATTTTCTAGATCGGCACACACATGGTATAATTGTCATACAAGGGAAGACACATGCAACAATGCAATTACAAAACAACTATAAAGAAAAAAACAACAGTGGGCTATGTTGTTCACATTCTATATGGCTGACATTCCATTTGCTTGATGTCAAAGGCAGCAAACAAGACTTAAGTAGTTTCAAGAACATATATGGAGCAATGAATTTGTCAAGTCTGGAAGTGCTGCACTGATTGCCTTGATAAGGTCACGATCATGTCAAAGTCCTGTAAGCTGTTTACCAGAGAAAAAGCTGAGTTTTCAAGAGTAATCAGCTATGACTCCTGGACAGACATCTTGTCCAGGACAGGTCTGTCATATCTTTCTGAACTGTGTGAAAACACTGGTTTCATTCATTCCTTTCAATGATCACACTGGTGGCTACCCATGCTCCATGATACAAACCACATATCATAAGGTCATGTAAAGACTATGGTACCCATAGTACACATTCACACTGTAAGAGGAAAAATAATGCTTCTAGTGCTGTGCAACAAGGGAGAACAGAGTAACCATTAGGTTATGATAAGTCTATTACATAGACTGTCTGTTACCGGAGTTGCTTGCTCAGAGGAGGCTGCCTTGTGATAGCCTCACTCAGTATAGTTGCAATTAATTTGAAGTAGAAGAAACAGTGGCTCCATCACCAAGACACTTGTCAGAGCTGAGCAGAAAATATAGACTTTCTTTTCCAAACTTAGGTTAAGAAAAACGCAAAAAACTAGACAATAGCTTGGGAGAGTGAAGCTTACCTCCAAATTGCTTCTTCCAGTTGCATGGAATCTTACATTTCTGAGTCTTGGTGGTTTGTTTGCACTCAGCTCCACTGCGAGTACCTTCACGTGTCCCCAGGCCACAGTCACCACTAGTGGGTACACAGACACTCCACTGCCATTCCCCACAGTCGGACTTCTTTGCCTTTTTCTCTGGATGATGTCAAAGAAGCAAATGCAAGCAAGAGAAGAGGTCAGTATCCAGAGCTTATTGAAAAGTTTCCATTCATCAGACTTGTTAACCACTCACTACATATGAAAGAATAGATGAAGGAAATTCTTAAAAGAATTTCTTCAAAAGCAAAAGAACTGGCATACTCCTCACAGGTCTACAGAGGCAGGTCAGTCTCCTACATTTGACCCCAAACCAAGGCGGATTGCTGCAATTCAGTCTCACTGTATATTGGACCACACGGATACTCTGGAATGAATTCCAATTTTGGAAAGAGGGACTAGTCTCTACATACTCTTGAAGATCAATGATCAAAACACACAGGAAAGATCACTCGGAAAGGACATTCCTCTGTGCCCTAGTAAATATAAACATAAATGTTTTCATATAAATATTTTCAGTGTCAACTGAAGCCCTACATAATATACACATAAGAATTAATGTGCTGACACCACACACCAGAGGATTCAAGCACCTTCAAGGAATAGTATGGATGCAAAGTTTTCATTTATATTGCATGCTAGTCCATATCAGACTATAAACTGAACTTTAAAGGAAAGAACAAACTAGATGGAGCAGGGTATGTGAATGCAAATTTAGTAAGGTTGTTGATTATCCTACATCCAAATGGTCAGAATCTGATTAGAAGACCTCTAAATGCTGACAATATAGCAGCTTTGCTGCTACAGGACAGCAGGGAAGGATCTTCATTTAAATTGTTGTATTTAAGTTGATGAGAAAAATTAGCAATGTTACTAAACCTAAGTATTCAAAAGATCATAGGCACCAGAAGCTTTAAATAACATGTACAGAATGATTTCTTTTTAGTTTTTCCATATTTTGGTTCACATTTTCTCATATTTCCATACGGCCCCAACATTAGAAACATTCTTTTCTAATGAGAACACTAATTATAAGTCATAGGTCCTAACAACCAATATGTAAGCAGTCTGTGAATAGCAGGACTTTAAATAAAACCCTAAAAGATGTCATCCATAAAAATCATTAAAACTGGCTATGACAGATGTGAATTTTCCACCTCAGGTCTGTCTCACCTATAATGAGGTCTGAGTTCATCACTGACAGGAAGCAATTACCACTGCATGTCTGGTTGTCTATCTGAAGCAGAGACTTAGTTCAATTCACTGCTGAATGATTTCCACATCACACAGAATTGGTAGCATTTTCATACACGGCGCTGGATGAGCAGCATAACTGCTCCTCTGAGGTTCTCTCTTCAAGCGTGAACTCACACCCAGAGCAAATTTAAAGGAAAGCTGACTTGCAATACCTGCTCTGTAATAAATGGAGGAGTTCGGTCTCTGGAGCCGTCTAGTTGGCAGTTTTCATGGAAACTCATTTCTGTTTTCCCATTTAAGACAAAGTAACATGTTACAGCCACAAATCCCTACCTTGTATGTCAAAAGGTTAATGACTGTCCTGAATTCTGTAACAAGATCAGAAGTCTTTGACATTCTCCCACCCGTGCAATCTACCTCAGGGATTAATTTTCGATTACATTGGCCCTTACCTGGTTTCTCTTTTTTGCCAGCCTCGGTGGTGCTCAGAGTGGCCATAAAAAAAATGAGTGCCAGAAGGGCAGCCGTGAACATTCGACGTTGTTGTTGTTGCATCCTGGGGATTAACAAAAGAGAGGAAAATGGATTAGTTAGATTGTCAAGTGTCAAGCTATACCTATAGCTTATCCATCATTATAAAGTAGGGAATGCTACACAGTCCATCTTGTGAGCGTTCAAGTTTTTGTCAGGCTTATCTGACATCTTAAAAAAAAGCTTCTTTTACATACACGCACATACACACACACACACACACACACAAAATTTATATAAGGAAAATGTGTTGCCTTATCCTAATTGTCATTAGCATGTTGCTACCTACTTTTTCCTTCCCATCCAATTAGTGTTTATTCCTATTATCAGTTAAGCTAATTGCCTTAAATGCAAAATGGATACACAGACATGCACACATAGCTAGAGGCTATCCCGAGCATGCTAATGAAGCATATGCAATGAATCCAAAATCTGGATTTGGGAACTCAATATGCAACTATAAAGAGGAATTAAAAGCACTTGCTCGGCTGTGAAGGATCAGTTACTAGCCAGTCACCAAATATCATTCTGACCTAGTAGAATTAAGTAACTTACATAAACATTTCCCCTTCGTTTTGCTGTAATTTTCATTGCCTCATCTAGGCTCCCAGAAAGCAGGGCCTTAACAAGTGAACATGTTACAACTGAGCAACCTCCTGTTTCCCATAGATGCCTCTCAAGTCTACAAGGGTACAAAGATGATGGACCAGGGACTAGCTGGATGGAAGGATTCCCCAGGATCCACACCATTCCTGCTATGTCAATGCACAGAAGAATGTGTCAAGGGCACTAGCCATTGAGATGCCCTTAAAGACTCAACAAAACTGGTACTACAGAAAGGTCGAAGGTAACTTGAGCTCACTTAGCTAAGCACAGCAAACCTAGTGAAGAAATAATCCTCACCATGAGCACTGAACAAAACGTATTTGAAAATTAATTTGGCACTTGCCAGTGCCACATTAAAGCATCATTTTCCAAAGCAACATCATTGTAATGGGGCATGGACAACAGGAGAGATATTCCAAAAGTCAGAGATTTTTGAGTGTTCAACTTTATTATCATGCTAGAAGACAGATTAAAAAAAATGAAGAAGGTTTCTTAAATAAAGATGGTGTCTATGCTGCAAGAAACTTAGTCTTCAAATATCTGAACCACTTCATCAGCATCAGTGGTTTGCTTCAAAAGCAAATAAAAGGTCACTAGTGTTTTCAAGGCCATCCTGAACTTAACCAGAGCCCAGAGCAGGAGCCCACATGAACCCTGCACAAGCTTTGGGCTGTTTTTCCCTCCTTTCTGCTAAAGGAGTCTCCGTTACATAATCTCCGTTACATAGTCTCATATCCATTACAGAAAAAGAAATTATATTAGATGAAATAAAATATGCAAGCTACTTCTGCACTTAGCTTACACTGCAAACTGGTTCTCCATAGCTAAATATAGTTACAATACTGTTAGTATATCCACCTTCTCCTCTTCAGCCCTTTTCCTTTGGAGCATCTTTGCCATCTGTAGCAGTGCACCTCACCTCATGCCCCATTTATGCTATAATTTATCTTCTTACTCCTCTCTTCCAAACTATTACCTGGCACTCCTTGGTTGAAGGAGCATGAACAGCCACCATAGAAATACACAAAGAAAGAGAGCTGCCGTAATTACTTCCCTAATCCAAGATACCGCCCCAGAGTGTGGCCTGGGAGTGTTGGGACCTGACACAAGGCTGTACTGGTGGGTTTGCTGCACAGCAAGTGAGTATATGTAGGAGAAGCACCATGATGGTTTAACTCTCCCTTCTGAATTGCTGCGATCAGCCCCAGGGAACTGCAACGTGGTAAAGTGCACCCTGTGCTGTTAGCAGTCTCCAGGAGCTCTGCATCATTGCCTCCAGAGAAGCTGCATAAAACAGATGAACAAAAATCCAGATGCAAATCTTCAAAATTGATGCTATTTTCCCTGAAAGGGAAGCAGGAAAAAATATCTATTTTGAGTCCGAAATTCTCCAAAAGCCCCATGGACAAAGAAACAAACAAAAATTCATGCAGCCTTGCTACAGCAGTAAGCCTCTTTCCAGAAGCACTTTTGTTATTAATTGTAAACAAGTGAAAAGACATTGAATACAGGATGCCATCGAGGTCACAATGCCACAAGGCCTTGCTTCTCACCATATAAACATCTAGAATTCAGTATAATGGATAACTCCAGAACATTAAATAATTTTGTAAATGATAGCTCAGCAAGGGCAGGTGCTCCCAGCAAATTAAAAGTATCACTGTATCCTGTATCTATCTAAATACCAATTATTTTTCAGAAAACTGTAAAATCACACTTTTAATAATAAGTTAATTAATAATTTGAGTTCAATTTTCAATTTTCCTTGTAAATATTTCAGCTGGGGATGAAGAGGGTGGATAAAAAGAAAAAAATATCAATGTGGGCTTGTTTTTAAAAACAACAAAGTCCTGTGAAAATAGTCTTTTATTTTTGCCCAGAACTTGAAGGTGACATTTTTTCCCTTCTCATTCAAATCTGTGATAACATTTCCAGTCAAACTTTTTTTCTTAATTCCAGTTCACCATTGATTTAAAGTACTGCCTAAAATTTTAACTGAAAAGAAAAAGTAGGTATTTCATAGCATGCAAAATAAATGTTGCTTTGATGTTTTTGATTCTTGTAATGAGTTTTTTATCATTAACTCAGTCATTAAGAACTAGATCCTGTGTCAAGAAGGAAAAGTATTTTTTAAATGTTATATGGCAGCAACCGAACATTGCAAGAAAGAGATATTAAAAAATGGCAATGGTATTTACAACCAACAGAAGAGTCTCAAATGAAAAAAGGAAAGATAAGACATTTGGGATGGGAGAAGCTGCAGCAAACGAGAAAAAAAAGTGAAGAAAGAGAAAGTGGGTTTAAAATTTAAACAACTGAGATAGGGCAAAATCAAAAGAAGAGTGTAGGTATGAGAAAACTCAGCTGAAATCATGAAAAAGGCACCAAAACTAGAATGAAGGAAGACAGGAACAGTTAGTGAGAGTTAAACACTAAAAAAAAAGACAGTGTTACAAAAACATGAAGTGTGTAATGAGGTGAGGCCTGAAGCACAGCTGAAATGTACTGTAGCAAGTGGCAACAAAATTGAGGCACAGGAATTACTTCAATCTAACAGTTGATTTCACAATCAATCTCTATTAGCTAGCAAAAATGAAAGGCAAATGAAAAATTGGGAGGTGATCAGAAACTGGATGAGTTCATCAGCCATCCATGCACGACTTCAGTCGCACACTAAGCTCCAGAGAATCAGACCCAAGTCACACTGTGTCTGCAGCTTAAAGGACCTTTGGAGCTGAGCTCGACTCTCCCACTCCAAATCCTGCAATACCTCTTGATCCTATTTTGGAGTCACTTCTATCCCTCCTGAAACTCTTCATTAAATTCCTCATTCTCCGTGTTGAGGACAATCCCCATAACTAAACGCAACAAGTCTTCAAGGAAATACACATTCCAGGGCCTGCAGCACAGAGCTCCCAAATCCACCAGGGACCAATGTCCCTGTGCAACACTGACACATGCACACACATCTGCTTGGACCCAGAAACATGGCAGATGTTCACAGATGTTCATACAGTGTCACGCCTGATGTAAAGAGCCCCAAAGGCTTATTCCCTCCAACACCAGACCCTGCAGACATGGCTTGCTTTCTCCAAACTAGCATCATGCAGACAAACCAAGAGTGCTCACAGCATTTCTTACACCTTTGCATCTCCGTTGGTGCAAGCCAGAGTCAATGCTGTGGCTCTGTCTGTGCTCATGCAATAAACACACAACTTCTCCACTTCTTCGAGCTATTTTCTTTATCCGATCCAATGTGAAGGATGCCCGTTCTGAACGCAATATGCACAATTCTGCACAAGTTCCACTTGTGAGCACCACTGTTTATTTTTCCTAGCCCTACTGAAGCTAGGGTATGCAGCACATCCTAGGATCACATATGCCTTTTGCAGGTGGCTTTTTTCCCCCCTGTTAGTAACTATTACTCACAAGCCCTTTTCTCATCTGTTTTTTCCAAAGCAACTGGCAAGGTCCCAACCCAGGGTTGTTTTCTTAGTCCATATGAGTATCAACTTCCACTCTGAGCTATTAAGTTTGGTCACAAAATTTAAGTCATCATGCTCAGCTCATGCAGTAAAATACGTCTAACACCACCAGTGTTGAAACTGTGTAACACAGAGTTTGTACTGAGTTTGCAAGGTCTCCGGACTGAAGCTTGTCAGATTATTCTGTCTGAACTTCTCTTGACCTATGTACAGCTTTGTTTCATTTGGTTTAGCTGTAACAGCGAATTTTCCAACCGACCAGGGAGCTATGGCTAACATATTTCACTTTTGTTTATCTCCGAATACCACCCAGGGTTTATGACTCTAACCTAACAACGCAGTACAGAGAACCACAGGCCTGGTATCTTAGCAGAGGTCTTCAGAAGCTGAAGCATGAGATGTGGCATAGAGGAGTACAGGCACGGGATGATTCAAGATGAGATATGCACTTGAAAATGGAGATCCCACAGCTATAAACAACTCAGCAATGGATAATTAAAGAAACACAGACTTGAGGCTGGACAAAACTGGTCACAGGTGTAGCAAAGAGAACAAAGAACAAATATCTAAAATACGTTAAAGCGGCCTTATATAGTAAATTCAGTTTTAGCACTGAGCCCCAGATCAGTGAAGGAAGAGCAAGGCAAACAAGCATATTGGCAAACTAATGGACTAAGCCAGGATCATCCATATACCTCATCCATATACCTCAAGGGAAGGAGTGAGGAGGATGGGGCCAGCCTCTTTTCAATGCTGGCCACTGGCAGAATTAGAGGAAATGCCCACAAACTGAAGCACCAAAAACTCCACAGGAACTTAAGGAAAAAATTCTGAACAGTGAGGGTGACAGAGCCCTGGCACAGGCTGCCCAGGGAGGTTGTGGAGTCTCCTTTTCTGGAGATCCTCCAAACCCACTTGGACGCAACCTGCGCCACATACTCTTGGTGACCCTGCATGTGCAGGGAGGTTGGACTAAATGATCTCTAGAGGTCCCTTCCAGCCTTAAGGATTCTGTAATTCTATGATATGCTCATTTCAAGCAGAAACATAACTATAGTGTAGTGGAAGACAAGGTTTATAAGGAAATAAAATATCTTTAATTAAAACAACAACAAAGATCTAAATTGGTATACCAAAAGATACCTCCCTTACAAAAGAAAAAAAAAAAAAAGCCTTTTTCTCACTAGTATTTAAGTTTCTGTTCAAATATGAAATCCCAATTTTTCTCACATGAAATTAAGTAATAAAATAGTATTTTAAAATGGTATTTTATCCTTATTTTTGGGGGAGGTTGGTCAGATAATCACAAAAAAATAAGGCAGTAGCACTTTTACACAAAGACCTGCAACTGCTGTATTAAGCATCACAAAAATATACAAAATCTTTGTGATTACTTCTCTTCCTATATATATCCCTATATTCTCTTCCCTATACTTCCCTGTGAGAAATTTGGACTCCTTTTTTGGGAGCTACATCAGCAAAACGAACTACTGGGGTCTGCTGGTCCCAGTCTGTGTGCTAACAAGTTAGTCCTAAGCATTGCAGAAAACCATGAAATCCTACCCCAAAAAAGCAGCCCACATTTCAGCAGCAGGACAGGAAGACGACAGCTTTGCAAGGACCACATCCCACTGCTCGGCCTCTGGGTCACTGTTTGGTGAGGCCCAAACACTGCCAGCGGGTTTGGTTTGACCATAGAGAATCAGAGCTGCTACTACCAGGCAGTTCTGGCACCCTTAATGACAGGCCTGAATCAAAGAGTTCAGATAAAACAGAAAGAAAGGCCCAACATGACCCTGATGATGAACCCAAGTCAAAAACTCCACTTCAAAAAATTGCAGCGTTTAGCTGAAGGACTACACTTTTCAGTATGTAATTAACTTCATGTTCTCTTCTCAACATGGACATCATTACGCACCAGAAAAATGAACCTTGAGACCAGGAGGTTATGCCAACGCCATAAAAATAAGCAGGAGAATTTAGGAGTTGCATGAATGTAGAAAATTATTAAAACATAGCAAAGAAAAAGTTGAAAATTCAATTAACCTTCCCCATCTAGCTTTGTTCAAGTAAATAAACTTAAGTAATTAGTCAGGTTGTGGATAACAGTTCCCCATGCCTTTCATTTTTGTATTTTTATTCTGTGCTTGTCTTTAGCATTAAGCTAAGGCAAGCAGACATGCAGTGGATATTTTATATTTCCAGTTTCCTGGATGCAAATTAATAGTCTAGGTTGATAACAGATACTTGCGAGTGCATAAATTCCACCTTTTAATGAAGAGCATAATTTAGATTGCCCAAAGACTCAAGAAAACAGCTGGTCAAAAT
>JAVCKT010021416.1:24654-50253 GCA_032273925.1 Rhynchotus rufescens
CCACGTGCTCTAGGTGACCCTGCGTGTGCAGGGGGGTTGGACTCAATGACCTCTGAGGTCCCTTCCAACCTTGGGCAATCTATGATTCTATGATTCTATGAGTTGTTCTGCATCTTATGGCTGCTTCAGGTCATAGACTTCTTTTAAGGCCATTAAAAAATGCATTATTTAAAAACAAACGAACAAACAAACAAGCAAGCAAAGAAACAAAGTCCTTCTTCTCTCCAAACTGCAAGACAGCATTCACTGAACTGATGGAAGGTGAGAGTTCCTTAGAATCTAGGTCCTTTCAAAACCACACCGCTCATTCCATCTTTTTTAATATTAAAAATAAAAGATTTTCATGTTTGGGAAACATTAGGGAAGAGCAAAGAGAAAAAGGCAGGATATTAATCTAGTGGATTTTTAACACTCATTGGATGAGAAGATCATACATGCTGGAATTAGAGGTGTAAAATTCATTGAGTAACAGTAACACAAAAATTGCCGTGCAAAAGCTGGAATTCTTCTTAAAATGTGGACAGGCAAATGTGTATTTCACACTGTTCCCATAGTCTCAGCTTTGTATCTGCCAGAGATCTCTGCAGTCACTGAGCAAGTAGGAAATAGCAATTCTCAGGAAGAGAAGCGGAGATTTTGGCAGCTGACTGAACAAGAATCAGATCCACTGTTATCCAGGGACTGTAAGGTCAAACAGGAGAGCCGGACAGCCCAAAATATGTTAAATGGGTTGGCACTCAAAACTGTCATCTTTGGCACACAGAGCTGATGACCAGCTGAGAATACAAAATGATCCATGAATCGTTTTTCACTTTACTCAAGACCCAGGTAGACAAAAATGTAATGTGGCAAGCACCAACAGCTTTTTCAGAGTTGTCTTTCCAAATCACTATGGCTAGAGAACATCCTTTTTTCATTAGAACGTCCAGATTCTGCACAAACTCAGGCAGCAAGGGTTGTATTTGTGCTATTCTCTGTTACCAGAGAATCACAGAATACGCCCAGCGGATGCCAGAAAGGCAGCACTGCATTTAGGAGGAAAGCAGCTGGCATTATTAACCTCAGAAGGGAGACTACAGCCCTGGATAAAGTTCAGCTACTGCTGAAAGGCAGTTTTGATTCCAATGAAGTTCTTATTAACATACAAATAAGATAACTTCTAAAAGGCTTTCATGTGCTATATATCCTAATGGAATAATAACTCAAAGAAAGAACTGCAGGCTACAGGCACCTTAAATTTGCTACTGATCTACTGGTTGGTTGCTCCCCCACAAAACACCTTCCTACTTCTCTCCAGACTACCACAGTTTCAACAGGAGACTTTTATCACAGGATCCAGGTTCTTGCTGGACGTAGTTTGTGGACCTTTCTTTTGGCACCATTATAAATCTGTTATTCTCACTAACCTAGTTCACTAGAAGCAACTGAAAGAAAATAAAAATATGGTTATGCATTTGTTGAATTTTTTATTGATTTCCAAACAAACTAAAAGTAGGAAGATTTTTTTTTTAAGTCATTTCTATTGCTACTTAAGAACTAACTAATTCTTCCAACCCCATCTCCTAAAGCTGAGGTCCTGAGACTCTTTGGGGAGATTCATCTTCAAATTCTGTCTGTGATTGATAGCTGAGTTTTTGATTACTGTTTCCATCTTTTCCAGAGTGTCCTAGCTACAACCCAGGTAGGCATTTCAACCTCCCACAGAGACAACTTGTCTCATCCTATAGATACTTACTGTGGCCTCCAGGGAGTTCTCCAGGGAGGTAGGATTACGCTTTAGAATAAATTTAAATATTTTATACTACATGATTAGCTTCCACTGGATACCTGGAGAGATTACAACTATAAAATGTCTTGCAAGGAGAGTATTTACCACATTCAGTTATGGGAGACTTTGGCTGAAAATCCTGTTTCCAATCCAGAAGAGAAGAGATCTAAATCAGGATCCCTCAGAAAAGTCCTGTCCCAAGAACTACTAGGCAACGGCAAGGCAGCACAATAACATCACTTCACTACCTTCTCCTTTCCACGAGCAAGGGTTACACCATAACTTTTAAATTCAGCCTGCAGTTCAGCACAGCTGCACCCCATGTCTCAGTGAACAACGTGCTTTCCAAGAATGATTCAACAAGGTCTTCTTGAGAACGTCTCACAGCTGAGCTGCAACACAGTCCTCTTCTGTGTGTATGTGTGTGCAAAAGCAACTGCTCGTGAGTGCTTCACATTCTACCTTTATAAAGGTAGGAGTTTTAGAACAACGTTTCAAACAGCCTGGTCCCTGCACGGTGCACGTAGGGATACTTAGAGATTTGTGGGAGAGAACTCTGTAAACTAAAGTCTGTGTTCCACATGATCTTCCCAATGTCGAAACCAAGGTGGTCTCTTTAGAGGCTGCTGCTAAGCGAAGCTCTAGGGATTGCGCTGTTCACATAGTTTTGAATGTACATATTTTCCCCTCCTCAAGTGAACAGCCACCTCTCGTCCTCCTGTTCTTTTGCTCTGCTAATACGTGCAGAAATTCAGTACTGTATTTCCCCATATGAAGAAACTGGCAAGGAAAGACTGTGTGCTCTTGGCAGAAGTTTATCCTGGGATGATGCCAATAAACAATCATTTTCTGGTTGCCACAAGCATTCTATTATTTCATTGCAGCCATTCAGGCCACTCCAGTACAGCTCCGTTACTGCTCCCTTAATAAACCCCTATTATCAGGGGCTTAGGCCTCAGTCATTTGAATTCATGCTCAGCTGAGACTTGGTATTCAGGGGCTCAGTCTGAATGTTCTTAAAAAAAATAATTAAAACATTTACTTTGCCACAGAATGGAGACAATGGAATTCCACTGGCTGCAAGTTATATTTGCACTTTTAAAGTCTTAAGAAAAGCTGGATTTTGAGGCTTGTTTTATAAACAACATTTGGAGGCTTTGGTTTTTGCAAGAGAAATGTGACAGCAGTATTTTGCCTTCGTGCTTCTTTGCATGTACATGCCTGTTGTTTACAGTTTACAGATAGACTTCATTTTCTTCTTCATTGTAATCATATGCTTTTGTGGACAGAATTGGACACATAAAAAACAAACAAAGAAAACAAAACCAAACCCACAGAAGCTAAAAGCACACTCTCTAGTATGTATTGCACAAAGACAGTACCTGAGACAGCTCCTCATTTGGCCTAATTCACTCCCATTCAACGGAGTTTGTACCATACAGCAAAAGCTGCTCGAGATAGTTACCTATAAAGCATGTATTTTTCTGTCTTTAAACCTTCAGTTCTCCTGTAAAGCATGGGTCGTTCTGTTCCACTGGAAGCACCACACACGCAAGGTGAATTGGCAAGGTGGATGGTTACAGAAGTAGAATTATAAGCAATTCTTCATTGCTGCATAGCTTATAAAAAAAAAGTTTACCCCAAAATTAGTTTCTAGTCTTAGATTGCTGGGTTTGCCACTGAGAAGGCCTACAGCCACCTCCTTCATGTATCCCACTGTCATATATCTTAATATTTATTTTTTTTCCTTTTTTTTTATAAGGGTATAAAAGTCATTAACTCTAGCAACATCCTGGTCCCTAGCTCAATTCATAGTGCTACACAGGGAGAGCTATGCCTGTGAACTGCAGGGGTAGCTGAGCGTATCCCTCAGAAACAGCAAAGACTGCATTTTTCCAACCTTTTTCAACAAGCTGTCCTTTGTACAAGTTGGATAATATTTTATTTCCAATGGCAGGCTCTGGAGATCAAAATTTACACTACAAAATCTGTATCACGCAGGAATCAAATTAGCAAGGCTTTGCACTACCTTTATAGACCTTACCTTTACCATTTCTACATAAGGGCAAGGCAAATAGCTGGATAAAGTAAAACCACCAGGGGAACTACAGAGATCTCATTCCAGTACAACAGCCAGTAGAGTCCGGCCTCCCTTGCCTTCCTAGAGAAAAGGAGCAGTGAAGCTTGCTTTTATCAGCTCTGTTCTCACCTTTCTCTCTTTGTGATTATAACCAGATATGCAGATATCACAGAAAATGCAGCTTCTGCTCATGGTAAGTGTGGCTGGTCTTCTGTAACTCTCTGGCTGGTAAGATGTGGAAGCCTCTGCCAACTTGCATTGGAATCAAGAACAGGAGAAAGCCAAGAAGGTGTGATGAAAAGGCATGTGTTTGGGACTGGTAAAACGGGTCCTTTTGCATTCCCTTGCTGCTGCCAGTTGCTCCGCAGGCTGCTAAGGGAGTATCCCAAACCTGAGGGGCCAGGGACTCACACAAGGTTTCTCAGAGAGGCTTTCCACTGCACACAGATGCCTATGCGCTCCCTCTAGGAACACTCCATGTCTCTGTTCCCACAGATCCAACTGAAACTTTTTACTCTTATTGCTAGTGGAGGAATTTAGAGAAAAGCAGGGCAAAAGCAGCAGTCCAGAATCCGCAGCGCTGCTGTGAGCAAGACAAAATCAAACCAGAGCATCAGAGCATCATTACGAGGTCTCTACTGCAATTTACGATCCTCACGAGGGCAGAAAACAGAACATATTGGTAGCTCTGCAGGCCTTTCCTATCAGCCTTTTATTTCAGGCCTCTTCTCTGACAGTTCACACACAGCAGAGCATCACGGTATGCATGAGCTGCACAATTTCTGTGAAATGGGAAATCACTTTCAATGAGTCTCCTAAGAACACAGTTTATTTAATTAGTGAATTTTCTCATCATTTTTGTGATTATACAGGAATCAACTATAACAAAATTTTTAAATTACAGTAGTTGAAGCAGATAATAGGCATGGACTAAAGGAAAAAATGGTGGGGGGGTTTTACTCTTGACAGCTTTAGTGGAAGGTTATAACAACTGATCTTAGTTTTATTTCTGTGCAGCTCAAACATAAGGTGCCATCAGCCCTACTCTATCAGCAACGTGCCTACCACCATTGGGAACAATTTCCCCATCAGTACGCTGCTGCAAAAACCCAACCACAAGGTTAGTATAATTTATCATGAATTAAACGCATGATTTCTCATTAGAGAAGATAATTCAAAGGTCCTCGAGGCAGACTCATTTGCAATATCTCCATAGGTGCAATACAGCATTGCCCTCTGCTGGATTTTAGGAGGCTTATTCATGTGCAAAAGTTGCCTCTAACAAAGCTGCAAAGCTTGATTTTTTAAACAAACACCGTATCTATCATCATATGGGTATATCTGCCAGTAAATGAGGAGTGGAGATAGCATTAATCTCTAAGCCTTTCCCTTCCCCCAGGAGACTTCTCCACCAGAAATGACTATCTTCTCACATCCAGCTGGGTGTTCCCTGGCACACTGCATCACTGCTAGACCAAACCCTGCTGCCATCACCTCCTTTTTGGTCTTACAATGAAAATTCAAGTTTCATCTCCAATCCTTTCACAGATAGGAACATGGAAGCTCTCCCGCTGTAGAAGGACGCACGATGAAGTGACCACAAGGGCAAACTGGACACAGTTCTACAAGACAGTGAGGCAAAGCTTTTTGGTTGGTTTTGCTGCTCAGCATCTACCATTTTCTGACTTTTTCCTGACTTACTAGCATTTAGTATAACTAAGCAAATGCATACACAGAAGCACTTACAGGTATATAGGTATATATTTGTCTGTGTGCATACATATATAAACACAGTTGCCTGTGATGGGTTAATTATAACTGCATGATCTAAAGAAGGCAAAATACGATTCTGTACTCCTCCACATATTAGTCTTGCTGATCATGTAAAAGAGACACAGCGGGGCATTCTGCATCCTGTAGCTTGATGCTTTGCAAAATGGGACCACATCCAGAGAACTGGGACATCTGCTAATTCAGACTGATATATGGGAAACCGAAAGCTAGCAAAATGCTATTCAGAGAAAAAAAAAGTGCAAAAAGAAAGAGAGAAAAAGCTATTTCCCATTAATTCTATTTTCCAATCCACAGTCTACCCTTGTCCTTTCTTAAATAGCCCCTTATTTCGTTCCTTTTAAACTTCCCCATTCCCACCATTCATTCTTCAAATTTCTATTGTCTCGTTCCACTCATTTTAACACTTTATTCACTTTCCTTCCACCGATAATACAATTATTTTTTCTTCTGAATAACAAGTCTGCAAAAATAGTTATTATATCCATAATTTTCCACAGATTCCAACTCTATCACACATTTGTCACTATGGGAATAATTCACTCTTTTCCATGGGAGGCATTAGTAGTAGTAATAGCAACAATAACAGCAATAATAAATTGAGTTTCTAAAGATACTTCCTAGCTCTGTTACGTGATAATGATGGTAAATTCGGTACTCTTAGAGAGTTCGCACTCTCTTATAGACTCTGCCTCCCTGCAATGTGTTCTGCAGTCTTCTGCGGGCGGCCTCTTCCTAAAAATAAATGGCATGATTTGTTTTCTTTTATGCTACAGCTAATTAAATTTTGCTACTATAACGTCTCCCTATTGCACTATGCTGCATTTGCAAAGCATCCAGCAGAGCTTTGCATTTTCCTGCTTCTTTTTTTCTTCCCCCTTTGTATTGTCAAGCAAAGAGCAATAGTTGGGTTTTACTATGAAGATCACAGTCAGGCACAATGAAAACAACAAATCCTAAATTGTTTGATCTCTTAGAAGAACTTAGCACCAACATAAAAGAAGATCTGACAATCTAGCAGCCCTGGTTTATAAAATCTGGCAAGTAAGATACTGAAATGTAATAAAAGGTCCATAGCATTACATATGAGAGTACTCCGAGAGGAAAATGTGAAGAAGAGTGTACTGAAAGGCTGACAGATTAAAGTTAAGAATGACACACTCATTGAAAAATGGCAAAAATGTTCACATTATCTCGAATTCAGTTCCCTAACGCAGTTTACTGAGATAGCAAAATACAGGCTTGTGGACTATAAAGACATTAAAGAGCACAATTTACAGCATCAGACCAATTCTTCACTGACTACTACTGACTACACTGACTACTAAATATGCATACTTGCACTAAGCAAAGGACAAAATGATCCAGCAGCATTTCATATTCACCTCAAACAGGGACTGAACAACATTTAAAGCCTTAAAAAGGATCTTTTTGCAAAGACTGCAGAAAAATAAGCACGCTGTATTGCCAAAATAATTCCAAAATAACTGATAGCTGGTACTATCAGCAGTCACTACAGCCAGTAGGGCAAACTGCCTCTCAGACTTAAAGACTGACAGAATAGGTCACAATGCAAATGGTCCAGCAGTCAAGAGATGCCAAGGAATATATGAAATTCTCAAAATTACTCAAGTATGTTCCTTAACTTACATTGTTTTAAAGCACAAATTCAAATAAGAAACACTGACATTTTAAATGTAGGTTGCAAAGAAAGATTTTACTCATATTACTCTACTCCTGTTATGGAGACACTGTTTAGCATGACTAATTACAGTATAATAAATATTTCCTACAACTTTAGGTATTTGCACTTTTTTTCTTTAGTTTTTTCTTTCTAAACTTTTTCTTATGACAACATATCAGAATTATAATTGAACTGTGGAAAAGTCTCCAGGTGGCCACTCTCCTGTCTTAAAGGTAAAAATCCATATATTTTAAAGGTAAAAATCCATATAAAGAAAAAAGAAAAAAGAAAAGAAAGTGAGGCTATTTGTGGCCACAAATAAGGTAGTGACAATAAATCCCACATGCTTCCCATTATCAATGGCAGAAAGCCAATGCAAGAGAGGTACCAAACTGCTCATTGTTCTTTTCCCTCCTAGGGCAGAAGTGTCCCAAAGGTCTTGACACATTCCGAAATGGTTTACAAAGAGCTTTGGAGTCTTGGTAGGAGTGGGAGGATTCTGGCAAGATTCCTTTATAGTTAAATGTTGTCAACAGCCACAGAACAAAAATAAGTTTGTTCTCTTTATAGAAAATCATATATGATTCTTGAAATTCTTGCTAGCAAGCAGGTAGAAACAGTCTAACCTAGACTTCAAAAAGTACACGTCTAAGACAAGAGAGTGGTATTGAAGCTTCTCCTTTTAGCTTCTCTCAGACAAAACTACCTATACCCTAAGAAAGTTGTTACCAAGAGGGTATTGAGGGCTCAGTGAAAGCTCAGTTCATGTTTCAACTACAGTATGGTCTGAAGTATACAGCATTGTCCAAGCCAATCTGAAAAATCCTCTGACTGACTTACCTCTACCCAAATTCTTGGCATCAGCAGATTCTTAGGCAAATTTGCAAAGGTGAAGAGCAAAGATGGATAAAAGGGCACAGAATGACTCTGAATTGTTGACCTGTTTGAGAATCACGCTACTTGTTATTGTCCATTGTACACCGAGAAAGAAACAGGGCCAAAAGATGGTTTCTTTACAAGGCCAAAGGCTGGGTAGTGCCATACACACATCTCTGTCCTACATGCAATGCACACATCTGTTTCCTACCTCAAACACTGCACAAATCAAGAACTCAAGGGACCAGCAGTCAAACCTTTTCTTCCACACAGAGCTATGATTTCCTTCATGCATTTATTTCTGTAAACTTGAGTAAAATGAGCTAAAAAGTAAAAGCCCTACTTTAAATGGAACTTGCTGTCTTTAAAAAATGAAGGGGAACATCCTGCAAAGTGGAAAAAAAATTCTGGGAACCTGCTGTGCTGACAGGGTTAACCAGGCAACTGCTTGGAGATAAAGTCAAGGAGAGACTTAGCAGCTTATTGGCAATTAAGTGCTTATAGTCACAGACCATGGATGTTTTGTACCTCTGCTTAGTAACCAGCTAGCACTGGTAATGTCACACACTGCAGTGCACTTTAAACATATCAAAATATCTTTTGCTCAGCTTAATGCTGGCCATCTGGAGTACTGGAAGTCTCTAGCACCTCAAGATTCAAAATAAGCTAATTTGGCTTGTTACTTTTCTGTAGAACTTTAGCCACACATTCTTCAGCATCCAAGCTACCACTCAGCCAACAGGCTTCTATGGATTTCAGTCATGAACTCTTAATTCTCCCTGTATAATGATCTTTGCAATTCTTGATCCCAATCCTAAACAATTAGCCTTAGATTTTACAGTGACATGAGGTGGCACAGGAGACAAGGGTTCAACCCAAAATTCAGCCTAGCCATATTAGTTTGTTCCTTCTGAACAGTTTGTGGCAGATATAGTGCTGACACCTGTTAGCTGTTTTTTATTTTCACTTTTTTTGTTAAGAAAAGAGAAGTTTGGCATTCAGATAAGGCAGATTTCCTCTCTCTCCAGTACAGAGAAGAAGGCAGGATCATTCCAGACTTACCTGAACTTCCAAACTATTTCAATTAACTTCCTTCTCCATCAACTCTCTCTCACCTCATTGCATCACATTTGCCTACAAGGACACAGACCTGCCTATCTACTCACCTGTAACTTTCATTCCTCTTTTCACTAACAGTAAAGAAGTATAAGCACAGGGCATGGCTATTATATCTGCTCACACAATGGTCATATGTTCATGGAATTGCTTTTGAGAGTGTTTCTGTCATTCTGTATTCTAGCAACAGGAGTGACCAAAACACAGAGCAGTACACAGAAAGAAGATAAGCTGAGGAAAGAGAATACTAGATCCTGAAGCATTCCTCCATGTCCATTGCATTAACACTCATTTCTCCTATGATAGAGGAAAGAAAGAACAGGTTATATTAGAAAGGACCATAACACCAGCTTTCTCTGTATGGGTTCAGAAAGGCAAGAGGGAGCATTCCTGCAGGTAATTAGCCCTGACTGCTAATCACATCAGCCAAAAATGATGAGCAAATTAGAGCTGCAGTAGAGCAGCTTGTCTGATGCTCTTCTCAGATCCCTAGAGCAACATTGCTGGTTACTGTGATGCTCTGATGCAAAGTGATCAGCAATGCACCCTCGCCAGCACACCAGGCCTGGCTTCCATGGCAGTTTAACCTTGGAATAGAAGAGACTCAAAGACTGCATGACTCCATCAGTTTGTTGCTCCACCCCAAGGACCATGTTTCCTTAAAGGAAAGGGCAGAGATTTGACTTTCAAACCACTCCACTGATCTGCCTCAATGCTGCAACTACGCCAAAGAGGAGAAAAAAATAGTTTGCTTGATCTTTTCAGAGTGAATATTTGCTTGTTTTGCAGCTTTGCAGAAAGAAAGAAGAGAAGGGGGGAAGGAAGAGCAGTGTTCCATTCATACACTGAGTTGACAGGGATTCAGATTCAAATTTGTCTGCATCCCTTTTCTGCTAATCTTTTTAGATAGACTTTGTTTAAAATTGAAAAAGACGAAAATACTACAGCACTGAGCTTTTGCAGGACTTGTCATCTGCGATTTTATTCATTCCAGAAGATACGATGTAAAGCCTCAGCACACAGGCTCCACCTGCAACAAAAACACACTTCTATTCACAAGTCATAAATAGGAAAAAAAAGTAAGCACATTGATAGCATGGCCTGGTCTACCCCCGTGCCACCATACCTGGGACTTTGAAGAAGGCCACATGCAAGCAGCCCCAGTGGCCTGCTCTTACAGACCTCTGCCAAGTCTCACATATGATAGTCATGAGTTGATTCCTCTAAATGCCAGCCTGAAAGTCACCCAGGCAGGCTGCAGCACTTGCTACCTTCCTCCCACTCTTCGAGCCCACGGATCTGGAACTACTTTCCAGTAAATGCTCTGCTTTACTATGTTCGGGCACAGAGAAGGTATGTGCTGTGGCTGGGCACAGGACCAAGCCTTCTCTCAAAGGAATACAATTCCAAGCAGAATCTAGCACCACGCACCATGTCTCTTTCCTCATCTTATGTGGGAACACGTCAGGGGCATGTGCTATATAGACCATGCCCACAGGTCTATTGGCACTAAAGAGATAGGGCCTTGGCTTCAGTGGCAGGTATGGTCTATATGACTGTCCATCCAGGATGTGAGCCAGTCCATACAGTGTAGTGAATTCTTACTGTAATTCCTAAGAGAATTTTGACAAAAAAAAAAATCATTTTTGCACATGAAAATCTCCAAAATTTACAAAGTTAGGAGAATGGCTAAGAAACCCTCAGCCCCAAATCTGACACCCAAGAAACAGACTCTGAAACCTTTCAGGACAGTGGATTTCAACGTAGGTCTAAAACTGACAGGATGAAAAAGGGCTTGGAAGAAGGAGTTGGTCAAGAATGGAATGGGCCAGGAGAAACAACTGGAGAAACAAGTGGACCGTGTATTGAGAAGGATCCCTTCAGGAAGAAGGCTGATACGGGGGACATCTCAGTATGAAGCCCAGCCCAGCCAGCTGTTCTGAAGACAAAAGGAACAAGGTGGTTGCTGAAGTGCCCTGAGAGCAGATAACTAGTTTCCATAACCTGACATTTTCAGAAAGTCAGTGAGGGAGAATAAGAGAAAAATAAATCCTTCCAAAGATTCTTCTAGCTTTCCAAAATGATGGTAGCTTAATTACACTGGAACTTATTAAGGGCTAACTTGAAAGGAAAGCACCCTGCAAGATTTCCTGGGATTGAAACAAAATTTAACAGCTATTAATAATAAACCCTACTGAATTTAATTGAAAACTCTTAGAGGTAGATGTCAGATGTCCAAAAACTAGAAGACCAGAGTAATTTAATTCTGCCTCATACAAACATTTACATAAGTCGGAGGCTGCTGAAGGACTTAACAATAGAAGCTCCACGTCAGAAGAGTGGGATTTCCAGCGACTATTTCCAGACCTGTGATTCAGGCTATCCTACTCCATTTCCTCCCCCCTCTCCCTCTCCCTGCTGCTAAACAGGCTTGTTGTAAGCAGCTTTCTGCCAAAACAAGCTTGGATGATTAAGCTAACTACCTCACAAGGCTCAAGGATTATATCTCCCTCTTTACTGACCCAGAAAAAAAAATAAAAAACTTAGAAAGAAAAAGCAGACCTCTTAGTGAGAAAGATTGGAAACTGAGGGCAGGAAGGAAGGAATCCATTGATGAGTTCATGAGTTCAACACATTCCGGTGCCAGCCCTGACATCAATGCCCATTCCCAGGACACTCCTACCAGCTCTGCTAGCCGCAATTTGCCCTCATGGGTTTCAGAAAAGCTATATTTAACCACTCTAGACAATCAGGACATCTGTGCAGCACCCACATTGCAGAAAACAACCGTTGATCTTTCCTCCAAAGCAAACACGGTTCTGATTTAGACAACCTACCATCAGCGCTAGCCTCTGGCAACACCAGCTCCCCACCACACACAGCCAGAGAAGCTAAAGGACCAACAGGAGGCTTAGAAAATTTTGCAGTTGTAAATACTAGATCAACATGAGCCACAACACAGGACTTATTTCCCCGCAGGTCCAGGCTATCTCACACTGCAATAAGGTCTCTTTGAAGGAGACAGAACATTTATCCCTCCAGAAACAAACGTTCATCGGGAAGTCGGTCTATGCACATGGCTTGCACAGCAGCTGCAGAGGCAACATTTCTGTAGCTAGTTACTTCAGTAAAGAGCTAGTTCAGTACTATCTGTCCCCTCCTTTTGTAACACAGCACATGGAATATTCTCCTTATCTTTCCTAGCATATATAGCTTACAATTTTATCAACAGAAGGATAGAGCCTGTGTATGACCCTGAAAAAGACTCAAGAAAATGCTCAATAATTACTAGAAACAGCCAAAAGAGAAGAGATCCATAGTCCCAGCTATGCCTAACTTCACAACCAGACCTGGTTTTTGTACAAGGCTGAGCACTCTCAGATCTTATTCACCTTACCCAGGGTGGTATGGGGTTTTGCTTCTTCCAGTCCTGAGTATCCATAGGAATCAACCTTCCTGGCATCAAAATTAAGCACAGAAGTTTTACATCCAAGACTCTACTGACTAGAGAGAATAAAGTCTTGTGGTTAAAAAATCACAAGTGCCACAAGAAACTCACATTACCTTAAGAAAGATGTCATTGGCCAGTTACAGCTTATGCAACGCTGCATTTCTGTATTCTAACTTTTGAGAAAATGGACTGAAAGAATGGGAATTAGTGATTTACCCAATGAATCCTATTACAGCCTCTGCAAAGCAGCGCACTCCTCAGATAGCAAGCAGATTAACCTGCCCAAGGTCAGCTTTATGATTACTGCTGGCACTGGCTTTGTTAAGGGGGGTCAACATTAACAGCAGTGTTTGTTATAAGAAAAGGGACTTAAAAAAGAGGAAGAATGTATTTCAAGCTGTTCTAAAAATACAAAGAAATGAGAAGATGTAAGACAACATCCCTGAGGCTGAAGCTACAGGACTGTGTTATGAATCAAAGTGTATGTGGAAAAGTAGGATCAAGCACAGCAGAACAGGTAAATCAAATCTCCACATTAAACCATGTTTCCTCCCCACTGTCTTCATTTCTTGTTTGTTCTGTTTGAAGCAAAAGGAAATACAGAGGACTAACAAAAATGAACAGCCTGCTGAGCAGATTTATATCAGTCAAGTGTCTTACTGGTAAGCACTAAGGAAAAAAGGCAGCCAAATCTCTTACAGGGAGAGAGAATATACCCAGTTCTCCTGTCAGCTTTCTCATTACAAGTGCTATCAGGGGTGTTCACAACACTTGAGAATATGCTTCAACTAACATCACCAGGGAAAGAGACCTGCTCACTAATCAGTTGCTATAATTGCAAATATGACAGCTGAAAGACATCAGCTCCTCCCCTACTCTGGTGCCTGCAAGCTGGGAGTCTGGTCCACTAAAGCAGGCTTTTAGTAACTAATTGTCCCTATTAACGGAGAAATTAAATCCTCAGTCTTGTACCTCTTCTTTCTACTTCTCATGTAAAAAAATATATGTGCTTTGATTCTTAGTTCACTTTGTCTCTGCCCTGCCTGAGGTCCCTTGGCCTCAGTTTGCCTACTAGTGGCTGTTCCTGTTTTGATCTTTCCTTGGCTGCTTTTGTTACCGTTGTAAACTTCAGCCATTTCTCCAAAGCTAGACATTTCTCTCTCTTTAGCATGCTATCATACACATTGCAAATGATTCTCTCTCTCTCTTCCTAATTCAAGGACTTTTAGAATCTCGAGAGTTACAACTGAGAAACTGAGTTCTCATCTCAATCAGTCAGGTGAGCAACTGTTGCTCCTTTTCTTCTCAGGTTAGGGCATTTCTGGCATCTCAGACCATTGTTTCTCTGTCTTTTGCACCTTTGCATCATAGAGGTGTGGGATTTGTGCCAACTTTTATTTGGTCTGAAAAATCCAGTGTTTCTTTTGTTCCGAGTTCCTTTCTGTTGCTAGTTAACCAGGAGAAAAAATGTCATGAAGACTGAGGGGGAAAAAAAAGTCATTATTTTACTATATTAGTTACTGTCTTTCATTGTCTTATATACCACACAGGGAAAAATAGCTCATGAAAATGTAGATATGTGAGATAAAAAAAAAGTTATCTTTAAAGTTACTTTTTTAAAATATTCTGCAAATAGTTGAGGGGGGAAAGGCAGGCAGTAGTGTCACATTTTTCCTTAGGCATAGAATTGTGATAACCTCCAGTAAACACAAAAGCAATTTTCTTGACAAATTAAAAATGAATTCTTCTCCATCTAGAATGCATAAAGCTATTTGTTATAGTGCCACATGGGATTACAGGGATGCTAGGAAATGGTAGGACATGCAGAAGAACTATAATGATATGAAAGACCTAGCTCGGAGGTGTGAAGTCCTTGAAAGAAGAAGAATTAAATCTTTCCAGACTTCCAAACTTGATCCAGGTGCTGAAGCTTTCATATGAAATATGACTGAAAGTACAGAGATAATTCTGCAAGTCTTATTTTCCAAAGACACAGCACAAAGGCAAGGATGGCTCTTGACAACAGCATGCTCAGGACTGGCAAGGAAAGGTTTGTCTAGGTTTGAATCTAGCAGAAACATTAGCAAAACATTTGTAAAATGCAACAAACAAAATGCAGTAGGGTTTTTGCTTGTTTGGTTTTTAAAGCAGGAATTGATATTTTTCCAGATGTAATGTTTTTTTTTTCCTATAAGCCCCAAAATTTTAGACTCGTAAACAGATTGGTACGCTTTGCTTTCCAAAGATGGGCTGGACATCTTAATTGTCACCATGGAATATGAGGGTTTTGTTTCTTGTCAAAGCTGGGTGTAAGGATGGATTCTTATTCAGAATTTTTACACTGAATTCTATGTAGGAAGACGTAGGTAAAGCAAAAAAGAAGAAACATTGTAGAACCTAGAAGCATGGGCATGGGTCAGTCCCTCTAAGCCTCAGCTCCCTACGCAGACAAAAATATCCAGTTCTGCATCTTTTATCTTACCTGGCCCGTTCGTCCATCAATAATATTTTATTTGTTGAAACTTCAAGGGACATCCTCTCTACCTCACACGCTGTCTTTTGGGACACACAGTCTCTCTCACTGACTTTTTATACAATGCCAAGAAAAAGTCCCTGATCTTGGTTGGTAGAGGCCTCCTGGCACCCCTGTGAAACAAGTTAAAAAACAACCTAAAGAAATCCCAAAGCAATAGGGTTATTTATCTACACTCATTCTTCCCTCCTATTTCTTGGAGTAGGATTGTTTACTTACCAGAAGATTATGCTTGTTGACCAAAGGATGAGGGGAATCCTCCCTACCCTGCACACCCCATCCACATGCAGATTTTGGAGCGTGCCCTCACACAAGCACAGCACAAGGTTACACAAATGAACTACCCCTATATTAAGTCACCAAATGTAATCCTGACAGAAAAATCCAAGCTCTTGGATACCTCCTCCTCTGATCTCTCCTCATCTCCTCCTTCCCTTTCCCTCTGCTTTGATTACTTTGACAGCCAAGTTCTTGGAGAGTTACTCTAGGTTACAATGTGTCACCTTTAATGGAATTCAAAGCTTTAATTCAGAAAGTGGCCACTCTTGACCCCTGACCCCACTACCACCCACTCTGCCACCACCCCCCCCTTTCTCCATCTCCATGGAAATGAATAGCGGAGTGGAAAAATGGGAGCAGGCAAAGTCTAAAGCCTTTCACAGAGCCCCCAGAAGAAAGATGAATGAAACTCATTCATCACCGAGCGAGAGACCCAGAGAGCGATGCTGGGTGAAAAGGGAGCCAGAGGGAGAGCAAGCGAGGGGGAGAGAGGCAGCGAGACAGAAAAGGTTACCTCATGCAGGAAGTTATGTGATTTGAAAAAGAAAAGCACAGGAGGTATGAGGGAACATAGTCCGCTCTCAGAAACTGCAGGTTTTGAGAAGAGAAATGCTGCTATTTGGAAGGGGGGGAATTAGGGTGGAGGTATTTCCTCAGCCCCTTCCCAGACAGTAATTTCTTGTTGCATCAACAGAAAAGGATGAAAATTCAAGGAAGGAGAGGAATGCCTAAGAAGAAAGTACATAGAGCTGAGTGCCTAAAAGATAGGCAGGTCACAGAAAACAAAAATTACAGAACAACCTTTTTGAAGTGCTTGAAGTCCCTTAATCAAATCTTCTACTTCACAGGTGTTTGCCTCCTTGTGTACACCTCCTATCCCTCCCCACACAGCTTGATTTGTCTTAACTTCTGCTACTAGAGATGTCTTAACTTCTGCTAATTTGTAGCACTAGAGATGAAATGCACTTAAAAGGTAATAGCTGATTCATTTAGACTCAGGAGTGGATGCTCCTCTATTTTCCCTTATATCTCACCACCCCACTCAAACCACAAGGGCACGAAACACCTTCTTTGGGGATATCTGAAATATAATAAAGTAAAAAAAAAAAAAAAAAAGAAAAAAGAAAATGAGCAGCTCATTGATGCCAGTGACAGAAAGGGAGAAGGACAGAAAGGAAAGTCTGAGATGCAGCTACTCCAAAGATCTTGCTTGCTTGCCTGCACCACTTGAAAAAGAGAGTTCCAAAACCTGTCAAAATTCATCTCAAGCGCACTAAAAAAAATAAAAGAGCTGAAGTCAGGTACCTCAGAGCGTTGTTCTTCCTGTCATCCCCCTGCTTTTGAACCCCAGCATCACCTTTTCCTCTCTCCTCATGCCTATAGACCTGTTGCTTTGTCTCTTCAAAAGCTGGAGAGCCAAGAGAAGGAAGCAGAACACTTGGAAAAGGTTTGCTAGTTACCAGAAATAACTGCATGTATTCAAGGCATGATAAACGTAAAATAGAATTACACTAACCCACGTATGCAGAGCAGCCACACAACTGGTTTCAGGGATGGAACAAACAACAGTAACATCTTTCTGAGGAATTACTCTCTAAATGTTTCTCCTCTCTAGCTGCCTCAGGTTAAGGCTTTGAATTGCCTTGACTGAAGATGCCTCTGGTTCATCCACGCTTAATCCCCACTTAGGGAAGTTCAGGTCAGCTCCATGCTCCACATCTGTTTATGCTAAGTGGATTGAAGCTAAGTGACCAAAGTCATTTGGTGGCAGTAAATTCTGCCCCGATGGCTCCACAGAGGTGGGAAGCCTCATTTGGTCTTCAAAGAAAGTAGCCTCCTGTAATAAATTTAAGAACTTCAGAGCGCCAAACCATGAAGGACACCTGCACGTCATTAAGCACTTAAATGCTGAACACACAGCTTTGTGGGTCACCATCTGTTCAGCAAGATCACCATCTCCTCGCTGCTGTTATCCCAACTTAGTGTACTCTAGAGTTTGAACTCTCAACCTTGGCAGTTCAGTTTTCCAAAAAGTACCGTGGGTTGATCTTCCGTGTCAGCAACACAAAATAAGAAACAGAGTCCCAAGAGTGAACAATTTGGGCCAGCAAAGTTCAGTAAAGTCTATTTAGGATCGGGGGCTAATCAGAACAGCTCCTAATCAGAAGGAATATGTGTCTGTTGTACCTACTGATGCCCTTCTAACCCTTGTAACCTCAGCTAGACACCCGCTTACCTGTAATTAGCTGGCTCTGGTAACACTCACTGCCTGTTCTTCTCTCTTTGCTACCCAGCAACTCGCTGCAATGTGAACTACCTTCTAAAACTAAAGCTAGAGAAGAGGTATCTGTCCTCAATCATCTCAGGATATCTAGAATGATTTTCCCTTACTGCACAGGAGGTGCAATAGCAGCAGTAAATTAGCCGCATGCAGGTAGTTCTTCAAGGTTCTCCATATGAGATTTTTAGCTCTTTTCAAGCTGAATCTCTGGATGGCACAATTATACCTTAATATCATCATTAAATTAGGCAACATCAGTCATAGAGATAAAACAAATTGTAATAGATCCTAACAGTCACTGGGAAAGTATAAACGAAATAAAGCAGGGGAAAGATCATAGAGGCTTCTCTAAGGTCTGGAAAACTGATCAAGGCTATAGTCCTCCCCCATGTTACAGCCTTACTTACAACATCTGCTTCTTAGCCTCTCTCTTCCCCACCCAAGTTGTACTACACATGAAAATCCAGTTCAAGGAAATGTACTCATGGAACAATTCCACAATCCCACAGAGGGAAATAAACTGAGTTTTCCCGTTTGGAAAACTCTACTTGGGATTTGACCTTTGAGAATCTTCTTAAATAATGTTAGCAATTTATTATAAATGTAGCCAGAGCTCAAATTGAACTAGAATTCAAAGGTGCTAAGTTTCTCTGGTCTTCTCTTACTGAAAGGAAAATCAACCTTTTCATTGATTCTGGATAAACAGTTTTCTCATCCATGTGATTAAAAAAGCAAAAATAAAGATCCCTCATACTCATGAGCAGAGGAAGTCAGAAAAGACTAAACCCTCCTTCTCTGTAACGTCTTTACTTCCTCATCTTCCTCAGAGAGTCCAGAAGACTTCCTTAGTCCTTACATATTCACATTCTACATTCACAAGCAGATAAAGAGATAGCACAAATTGAATGGATACTCTTCTTTGAACTTGCAAGATCTTAATTTGTTTTATTTTAGCTCACTCCTAAAGAAGTCTCTGCTACATGAAAATTAGCTAACACAATTAGCTATTTCACTTTAAATGCCAATCCTTAGTCATCCAGATTCATTCTTCCAGGAGGCTTCATACAGATGAGCCCTAAATGTACTAAAACAACATCTGGATAGAGATCTTTTGCTCTAAAGGATCCTTTTGTTCTACAGAATTAAAATTTTAGGAATAAGACTTGCATGTCCATTATGAAAAATGGACATTCCTCTTGAGAAAATTCCTCTTCATTGGAAAGCAAAACATACACTTAGCTACCATTCCACTAAGGCAAGATAAATAGGAAAAAAAAATATTTACAACACTTACAAAGGAAAGAGTAAGCAATTCTGTATTTTCACAGTAAATGCCCTTCCTGACACTTCTGTTTTTGTAATGCATATTTCCCCATTCACTCTGTTTTTCAAAATATGTTTGGCTCTAGTCTACATTTATAGAAGTTGAGTTGTAATTTGGTATGATGAAGAGCAATGCAATAGGTTGTGATTTACAACACATTATGGCCTTTGTAGGAAGCAAATTGGTAAATTACAGTATTTATGTTTTTACAGTTAAAAAGGATAACTCTATTAGTTGTTAAAGCACATCACATCTGCTGTCCTGTAAAACACCCTCTTCTACTTCACTAACCTACCCACATTTCACCTCTCAGTAGATGAGAAAAAAACCTTCTGTCAAGATAAAAATATTACACAAAAAGCCCAAGTTAGTTTCTTATCTCATCTCCAGGAACTCACGACTCCACATTTGCCTCAGATGCATAAGGTGGGAGATACAGCACATCCTGTCGTAGCTTTTCTGAAGTTATCACCCTGCCTGTGCCATCATCCACACTTTATAATCATAAATCAGTTTTTGTTTTGTTATATTTTATTATGGCTTACCCAGTAAGTCATAAAGAGCTTCAGGATCCAGTACTTTTTTTCTGAGATATTTATAATGTGGTTATCTGCTCTTGTTTATTTTGGACTATGTTCTTCAAACCTCAATGCAAACTTCCTCCAACCATTAGTTTGTTGGAGGTTTTTTTTTGTTTCTTTTCTCCTGCATCTTTTGAAAATGTTGATGCCAATGCAGTACACATGAACATGGTATTACCCTCTTCATTACCATCTCCTTGATCTGTCCGTCTCATGTACATGCCTAAGGATTACTTTTAGACATCCCTTCAGAGCTCATGTTGGTTCATATATATGGTTTTAGAAAGAATCAAAGTATGCTGCGCTAAGACAATTCCCTCTTCAATTTCAGTCTTAAAAACACCGTAGGGAAAATGCCACTCAACCCCAAGCAATAGACATGGGAAGAAACAGGTGGAAAGAAGCTTGCTGCCTCCTCCTGGCACATTTTCACACTTTCAAAAAGCTAGAATGAGGTCTTTAGATGCCTGAGGCTGTTAATAAGGATGCCAGTGATCAGTTAGTACTGACTTTTGCAATATTTAGCATTTTCCTTAAAGCCATAAGTCCAATTCTTCATTAATTTTAAAAGAAGAAATAAAAATATGTTTTCACCTTTCAACTTTAAAGAAAAATACTTGAAAGTATGACTAAAGGGTTACATTAAGACAACAAAAACCTACGTAGAAGGACAGAACAAAGAATCCTATCATTGTTTTGGACTTTCTAGCAAATTTTAGGCCAATATCCTGACAGAAATGGGGGAGGATCGAGGCTGGCTGTACTGTATTCAATGAGGATAATTACATTGAATTAGCGCTAAGGGGTTTAGAGAGAGGGGGAAAAATACTTTTCCACAGAGTTAATATAAAGTGGGGCTTTCTTGGACACACAAACCCACAAGGACCAAGCTGCTGCCTGCTGAGACTTGTTTGAGAGCCAAGGGATTGATCGGACTCAGCCAGTCCCTGCTTAAGAAAAAAAAAGCTGCAGTTGTGAATTACTGTAAAGCAGTATTCACATGATTGATGGATTTACCCCCACTACCACATTGCTTTCAAAGATCCATTTTGTCTTCCACGGGGATGGTGTGAATTAACCCCTCTCACAACGGCTGGCTTGATTCTCCAGGACCAATCCAAAGGCGTTTGCTTAAGCTTTTATCTTATGTAGCTGTGTGACTGGGAGCATAGGACAGAGCCTCTATTTAACACCCCGGTCTCTGAGAAACACCATAACACCAATATCCTCAAGCAGCCTGCAAACTTTCTGCCCTCAGACCAGCCAGCCCCTCACCTTCTCAGATAATTTGCTTTGAAGGAGCTTTGCTTCTTATCTCCCTTGCAGTCTGATACTCCCCCACACTTTTGCCTTACATCTAAGGGAGCATAAGGTATATTTATTCCATCTCTTGACTTTTTAAACACAGTTTGCTGTCAAGAAAAAAAAATACTTTTTCTACTTGTGGAGAAGAAGAACTATTTATGCTGTAAAGAATCCAGGCATTTCTGGTAAATTTGTGATGGAATTCTTATTAAGTGACAAGCTCTATAATTTAAAAGAAATAATTAGAATGGCTAAGGGCATGTGGGAAAACAGTTAGAAATGGGGCTGGATCACAACTAGCTTTTAAAGAGCTGCTGGAGTCTTTTGAATTGACAATACAACACAGAAAGCCACATTTCCATGGAACCCCCGATCTATGTCTGCTTTGGAACAGGCCCATGAGACCTCAGGAACGGATTATTCAGCCAGGATAAATCCTGTTTGTGTCAACTGCAAACTGCACTGTGCTCTTTCTGGTTTCCAGTAAGGCCCTTCACACATGAGTAAGATTCCTTTCTCCTTTAAAAGGTAAATATGTCGCTGATAAGGCGTGAGGAGGCAAAACCCAGAGCATTAAATACTGTCAGCTACCCCAGGTTGGCTGCAGGCCGGTGTAAGGGGACCTGCCCACACACAACTCCACCAACGCACCTCACACTACGTTTCTACCCCCGTCTCTCCCTGGACTTCCATAAAACTGTGTGTTATTCTGCACCAGCTCCTCTGCATTCCCGCTACCACCACGTTGCCCGTGTGCCCTTCTCACCCCCTGCAGCACCTTCTGCCCTTGGTTGTCCCAGCACCTTCCAGCCCAGGCCGGCAGCACCACCTGCTGTTCCCAGCCCGGCCTTCGGACAAGGGGGAAAAGCGCTCACAGCTCAGGTGGCGTGAAAATGCCTCTTTTTTTCCCCAGAATATTCTCCCTTGGTTTATCATGTTTTGTCATAAACATCTCTGTCCTCAGGCACAGGACTCTGTTCTGCCCTGACCGGCCTTTTCTGGACACCAACTTCATCTGTCTTGAAAGTTACAGCCCATGTCAGAGAGGTCTAATGCCAATTCCCAACCTGGAAGAGATTTCTACAGAGTCTCCACTCTGTAGAGAGGCAGATGTGGAAGTAGGAAGGACAAGAATAATAATTATTCACTATTTTTTAATTTTGGAGGACTAGGCACTACTGCTTAGTGTAATCAAAAACATCCCAATTTCTATAGTCTATTCTCAGTCAGCAATGCAAATTCTCAAGGCAAAACATGGCTTTAGGCATCCAGCAGCTACATCAGTCTATACGCACCACAGTTATCAGACACCATTACCAACCGGTTAAGCCCTCAGCTTTCCAAAAGCAAATGGATTAGTGGATGAACACGCAGCACCCTCTGTACTTAGTGGTAACAGTTTGCAGTCAGACCACCTTCTGCTGCACTACATTTCCAAATGTTATACATGTGCATTTTATTAATCCCAAAGAACAGCATGTTTCATTTCTCCATGTAGAACTGTCTCAATTTCAGAGAATCTGTCCAATTTATCAGGAGCATTTTGACTTTTACTGTGCTTGTGACCTCTGTTGCTGTAAATTTGCAAGTTCTACAAGTACTTTCTGTTCCATCGAGCAAACAACAACAAAGAAAAAAAGAAAAGGAGCTGCAGATCAATGACAGACAAGTCTGGGACCTCACCAAGCTGCACGCAGCTCGTAAATCACAGAAATTGCAACTCGCACGATAAGACAATGAATTCTACCTGTGCCAGGAGGGAACACCAGCACAGCAGTGTACACTAGCATTATCAGCATTATAATATGGCACAGCTGTGTTAATAGAGCAGTCAACACCCCATAGACCCACTACAAAGCACAAGGCTCGCTCCAGTCTCACAAAGAGACTGTCGGGTCTTGTTTCTGCCTTTTGAAGGATAAAAATATATTTTCTGAGCTCTGACTGTGATATCCCCTCCCCTCAAAATCCCCTGACTGTGCAATTTACTCTGGCACCAAAAGCAAAATGTACTCCTATGTGAAACATAGGTGTGCTGTTAAGAAAGGCTTGCTTATTTAATTTCCAAAGCCTATGCACAGTGAAGTATTATTAAGAATAGAAATGTTTTCTCTCACGTTCAACTTAAACTATGATCTGCTTTAAATAGCAGTTACTACCTGTCACCTCCTGGGCTTCTTCACTTGCCACATTCAGAGGTGCTACTGGCAGATGATCTAAAAGCACCCTCATTAGAAGCAGCAAATTAACTGCAAACTCGATTTGTTTCTCTTGCTGCTGATACTTTGTGTGTCGCAGCCAAAGCTGTAACTCATTTGCAGAGCCACATGATGACAAGCAGCACTAAGCCCTGTGCCCCTTCACTGCATCCTACTTAAAAGCTACTTGAGCTTGTCAAGAATAGGAACAAGCTCCTTCTTAAGTTCACCCCAATCCAGTTAACAGGCTTATATGGAAATGCTGAGAGATGGGACTTACAAGTGGCAATGCACATTACTAACTTGCATGTGTTATTTTGCTCAGCATTAAGGAATGGCAGTTTTACATATCCAGCTGAGTTTCATGGCTCCCTCTCTTTGCCCTCTATATATTCCTTCACAGTTGCTTTCATTTAAAAAGATGAAGACTTGAGTGTTCTTTGTGATTGGCAATCATTACTATAAATCCTCCTCTTTCACTACTAGGAAAACAGATTAAAAAAAAGCCTTAAATAGAGCAGCACATTTTTCTCTCCCTAGTCAATTAGTCTCCTTTCCTGCTCTTGGCATATGTTTTTGTAAGTTGATTTACTTCTCCTAAATAAATGCCAGTGTACATCAAAAGAAACAGAAAAAGCACTGAGACTTCTAGATTGCTTGTTGTGACACTAGCTTGCAATAACACACTGCTTTCTCCTGTCTCCCCACCCCTATCTTTACAGAGATGTAACATGCAGAAATTGCAGTGACACTACACCAAGGAATGCACATAAACCAGTGTCCTAACCCTGTCCTCCTCATCACCATGAAGCACATTAGGTGATATGTGCTTCATGAAGGATGTTCCACAATGCCACAAAGATGCCTCTCATTCAGAAAAGCTAAGTTTTTTAGACTTAAGGGGTTTTTTTTTTGACCCATTACTTAGGGGTAAGATCATCAAAAAGCAGTAACCTCAGCTTGGTAGCTCTTGCCCTTCCACAAGAGAAATGAGGAGAGGTATCAATTTTGCTCAGAATATGGATGGTTAGATGAAAGATATTTTAAAAGTATCAGTCTAACTAACAGAAGTTAACATTAAAATCATTCTCCATAATGTGCAGGGAAACTATGTCAGCATCAGCTGACTTGAGTGGTATTAGATGTAAGAGAAAATGGGAAGTTTCCACTGGATATTCCAAATAGTTGTTCATCTACTACAGCTGGAAAGAACCAAGGTGTCAAATTAGCCATACTTGGCTGCAATGAGGTTGCACTTCTGAGATCACAGCTTCCTGGAGCTTTGCTTCATCAAGTGCTAAGACAGGCAGCCACAAACACAGAGCCTATATATAGCCTAGATATATATTTTTAGTTACTCAGTGGACTTTGGATCAGGCCTTTAACTAAAACGGTCTGAAGAAGTTCTTCTAAAAGGACACAATGTAAAAGTAGAAAATGTATAGTCTTTACATACATTTACAGAGCCCAAGTAAAATGGGGAAAATAGAGTCAGAAGTATGAGTCTGAATTGATTTAGTAATAGTGCAGGACAACCTTTCTAGTCTCATTTCCAAAGTAATGTAGAACTGTCACAGAATTCAGTGGGATATAAGTATTTAATGCCCCCACTGCCCTTTCAAATCTCTACCAAAAAATTACTATACAGTTATGGTGAATCTTATGATTGGGAGGGTACTATCCATCCTTCAAGAACTAGACTTCAGGCAGCACAGAACTTCAGAGTCATTTCTTTTCTTTCTCTTCTCTGTGAACTTTGATGCATGGCACAAATATGCACATCCAGAAAGGATGCCAAAGAGCAAGAAATTGCTGGCAATTTAGAACAAAAAAATATATTTTTTTAATATAGTATAAGATTTTTTTTCACACTCAAGATTATCTTTAAAAGAAAGGAAAAGCTCAAGTGATTCTAACAGAGGAGAACAACTTGGCAGGTGAGATGTAAAGTGGGGGCTAGGAGGGTCAGAAGCAAATCTGAAGAACAAGGAGGCAAACACATAGTGACAAGTAATAAGACATTCCTCAAAGGCTTGGGCAATGGGAACTCCAGAAGAGTTGGTGGGACCTGCACACTACTGTAATGCAAAAAGAGGGCAATAAGAGAGAATAAGAGAGGATAAAGAGATTGCGTGGAAGTTAGCTGACCCCTCTGCTTCAGCTTTCACTTCAAAGCAGGCAAGTGACATGCACGTCTCACGGTTATACGAGCCAGAGTTAAGCAGAAGAAAGAAAGAAAGAAAAAAAAAAAGAAAAAAAAAGAAAAAAAAGAAAAAAGAAAAAAAGAAAAAATAAAAAAAAAAAGAAAAAAAAAGTGCAACTACTTGAAGAA
>JAVCKT010021418.1:0-12754 GCA_032273925.1 Rhynchotus rufescens
TAATCACTAGAGCTAGAAATGCGATTAAAAGGAAAAAAAAAACCCTAAACAAATAATGAAAGCTGAGATCCTCTTGCAGGCTCCCATGCCCAGCAGTGGGGCCTTGAGGACAGCACCGGAGTCCCCTCCATGTCGCAGGGCAGGGTGTCCCCTTCCCTGCGAAGCCGCTGAGGAAGCACTCGCACCCCTGGCCTTAGTTCTTGTAAAGAGAAACCATCCTGTTTCCCAAACGAGATACTGAGCTCGAAGATTTTGTGCTCAGACCTAAGAGTACTACTTGGCAATAACAGGACTGCTTTCATCCAAGCATTTCTCTACTTTGCAAAGAAAATAGTATTTTGCGTTTCTAAAAGTTACCAGGTTTGCTTTGCAAACGTCAAAACTACTTTCTCATATTTGAAAAAATAAGAAGAAACTTGGAAACCAGAGCGGAACGAGCAGCAGCCGACAGGACAGGGCTCGGGGGCCAAACCGGAGCGCTCGGGCAGCCCGGCCGGCCGGGGAGGCGGCGGCGGCGCCCGGGCCGCGTCCCGCGCGGGTCCCCGCACGCAGCACCGCGGCCTCGCGCACAGCTCCCCCGCCACGGCCCCGCAACTGTCAGGAGAACACAAGCAAAAGCTGCTTCTTGACAGCGAGTCATTTATATTTTAGCTTCGTTCCATTATCCTAACGAATCCTTCATCAGCAGATGCAATATTAACAGCAGAAAATCAGCTCATTACATCCGGGGGGATTTCATCAAGTTGACAATCATATACGCAGCTACCCGAGCCTGGAGAGGACAGCGCTCTCGTTACTTAGTTCTCTCGGTTGCCTCCTCGAGGTTTTCTCCCTCGCTCTTCCTGGGAGCGGGGTGCCGGGTGGGAAGGCGCTTCCCAAGCGCTGCCGGAGCGAGAGCTCGTGGGCTGCCCGGAGCAGTCGCGCTCGGCCGGGAATGCTGCGGGGTGGGAACCCCGCGCGGGAGCAGCGCCGGGAACCGTGGGGCATCTCCGCGTGGAGCTGGGGTCTGTGTCCCGCGCGCCGGCCTCGCGCCCAGCCTGGCCAGCCTGTTCTCCTGCTGGAGCCCCCGCAGTGCTCTCCAGGGTCCTACTCTGCAGGCTTCTGCATGCAAGGACAATGTCCCCAAAGGGAGCGGATGCGTTTAAGGAGGCCGGGATTGTGACGAACCTCCCAGGCAGCAAGGGGAGAAGAGGCCAGGATGAGTCAAAAGGGAGGGAAGGGAGTAACGGAGCTGAAGGACGAATTCAGGTGGCCGAGGCTCTCCCCTGCCCTGTGCAGAGACGCACCAAGTGGACACTGGAGAGCACAGCTGAGGAGGCCACAGCAGGCCTGTAAGGGGAGCCGGGCCATTGCCACGGACCCCCTGCCCACTCCTGCAACGAGCCTCGCTGCTTCACGGCCTCAGCTGCCCCGGCCAGCCCGAGGAAGAGGGCGGCCTGGTGGGGGCCGAGCCTGAGCTCACGTCTCCGCATCTGCCCAGCTCCGAGGCGGCTGGGACGGGCGCTTTACATTTTCCCAGCAGGGCCTGGATTTCTGCACAGCAAGGAATATGTTCCCGGGACGTCAACTCCAATCTCCAGCGCGCTCTGACAGATTTAAGCTCCAGTTTGTCCGACAACATCCCAAAGTGTAAGAAACTGGGGGCAGACTCTCTAATCAGGCTGTAGGACAAAGGCCCGCTCTGACCCTGTCACTTCCACTTACTCCTGCTGTCTGTCTCGCTGCCCCCACCCCCTGGGCCGCCTTGCTCCCCACCCTCGGCTCCCCTCCCTCCCCGCACACAGCTGGGCTAATCCTGCTCCTCGCGCGTCCACAGCAAATCCTCCCCAGAGTAAACCAATCCTGGGAATTTTTATTAGATTATCAGCCTGCCAGCTCAGTGCCGGCTGGACTAATCCTAATCAGGACTGATTTCTATTAGCCAGCTTCGGGGAGGAGCTCGGCTGCCCCAGCACCCCAGGCCACGCTGGGGAGCCCGGGGCCCTGCAGCTCGCTCTGCTCGTGCTTCCCTTGCAGCGGGGGCCAGCGCAGGGCGGCGCGGGCTGCAGGGAGCGCGGGGCGGCGCGGGCTCCCCGTGCGCGGCAGCGGCGCCCACCGCGGCCTCCCCGCGGCCTCCTGCAGCTCCTGCTGCTCCCGGGCTGGGAGACGCTCCCTGGCAGGGACACAGGCCTGCTGCGTGGTGGCCTCAGATGACGGGCTCCTGTCAGACAAGGGAAGAGGCCGCGCAGGCCAGAGGCTGCAGAGCTGCCCAGGTCTCCATGCCCCATTAGCCACGGCCAAGCGATCCCCTCCCTGCTGTGTTGGAGCAGAGCCTCCAGCTAGTCCATGAGCTCCATGAGCTCTACCTGGCCCTGCGACTGGCCTCACCATGAAGCATTTGCTCTTCATGGGCCCAAACCCGCACGGCCTGAGGCTGGTGAAAGTTTTGCCATGGAGCTAACAGGGTGTGAGGCGAGGCGGGACGTGGGCTGCACCCTCCGGCTCTGCTCCTCTCTGATCCTCTTGCCGGGAGCACAGTTCTGCAGAGCAGCCCCTGGGGACCCCACCGCACTGCGGGAGTGTCGTGGCTGCAGCCACCGAGAGGCAGATACGGGCATGTGGGGGAGCCTCCCCTCCCCAGGGAGACCTGTGGGCGTTCAACCTCCCAGAGAAGAGGGTCCTTCAAACCTAGTGCTCTTAAACCTCCCGCATGTACTCACCCTCTCGCAGGCACCGCCAGAGCATCACACACTTCCCCAGGAGCAGGCACTGCCTGCGGGACTGAAAACTGCACTCGCCAGGGACCACAGCTCAGGGCAACGTGGCGCCTAAGGTCCCGGCTGCCCTCACACACCAGACCTAGAGGCACAGCAGCACCGCGGCATGCGGCTTCAAGCCACCCGAAAATGCCCAGGGCTGAGACCAAGAGCACGTGCTTGAGAGCCAGCCTCCCCAGAGCCAGCACCAGGGCGCTGCCCCTCCGCACGCTGCTCGGAGCAGGAGAGGATGGAGAGGGAGAGGGCAGCACCACACAGCTCAGCCCAGACAAGCTGCCTTGGAGGTGAGCGAGCAGCTCGGCAGGGAGCGAGCGGCTCCGGGCAGCCCCCGCGGGCTCAGCCCGGGCCCTTGTGTGAATCACGAGCAAGGTCCGAACTCGCGGGCTGTAACTTTGAGCAGCTCCAGCCCCCTCTCCTCTCGGGGCAGGCTTGCAGCAGCAGCCTTGCTCTGGTAGGTGGCAAGGTCTCCTCAGAGAGAGCTAACCAGATCCGCATGGAATCAGAGACTGCAGCAGGCTGCCTGATGACAGCACGAGAAATGGGGGACTTGGTCCAAACTCTCCAGAAACCACATCAAAAAGAGACGTGGGCGAGAGCCAAAACCAGATGATCCAACTGTGAGAGGGCTCTGACTGCGTGTGTGTTTGTGTGTGTGTGTGCGTGCAAGCCGAGGAGAGAGGAAGAATCAAAAGAGAGAGAGAAAGGAAAAAGGAGGAGTAGGAATGAGCCGAAGGATGGAGAGAAAAGGTGTGGAGGCACGAGATCAGGAAGGGACCGGCGTCCTCACGGCGTGTGTGGCCTGCCTGCAGGCACGCGATCGACAACGGAACATGGCAGCGATATATAATAGATGTCATTTGGTAATGATAAACACAGATCCCAAGGAATACCAGGCCTGTGTCTAGCTCTTCCCAGCTCAGGTCTCCAAAGTGCCCCGGGCCCCTGGGGCCAGACTCGTGCAGGGTACGGACCTTGGTGGTGCTGCACCAGAGCACGGCCTCGGAGAGCCCTGCAAGCGCTGCTGCTGCGTGCGCAGAGCCCAGGCAAGGAGCCCTGAGCAGATTTCCACACTGGAGCCAGGCAAAGAGCTGGGACGGGCAGCCGGGAGGCTGGACACTCAGTTCTGCCACTTAACCACTTCATCAAGGTTTAGCCCATTTGCAGGCAGAGCAGCACCGCGTTATCCGATGCCAGCAGGCCAGGGCCATCCGTGTCAGCCTCCTCACTGAGCGCTACCTCCCTGAAGCCGCAGTGGGCGCCGAAGGGAAGATTTTCCCCTTGCTTTGCCTGCCCTGCAGGGGGTTCCCATGGTACGGTGGTCCGCAACAGGATTACCCGTGCACCCCTCGGGGCGCCCCGCGGCTCATCCGACCCTGCTGCGCGCGGGTCCCCCCGCTGGGTGCAGGCAGCTCCTCTCGGCGCTCGCGGGGACGCTGCAGGGCTGCGAGGCCCTGGGTGGCAGCCGGCCCGCGGATCCCAGTGCCGCTTCCCGCGCGGCCCGTTCCGCCCCGCTGCGGCCCTGCTCCAGCCTCCACGGCACAAGGGCTGTCGCGCTGTGCCCGCTGGCATCACGGGGAGGAAGGAGCCGCCTCTGTGCACGCGGAGCCCCTAGTGACCCAGAGCGGCCCTCCCTGCTGCCAGCCGCAGCCGCGGGGCGGCCGAACCCCCGGCTCCCGCTGCCACAGGGATGCACAGGGATGGGGAGGCCACTCCAGCACCTTTGCACCTGCAGGCACCTGTCCGGCCCCAAACCCTGTGGCCCCAGCACCCCGGGCAGAGCGGAGAGGAACAGCAGGAGACAAGACCAGTAGCCCCTGGGGATGAGAACTTAGGAAGCAGGACCAGGTGCACAGTGGGACACCAAGTGATGGAACAGGATAAACGCGGAGGAAAAACCAGTTGCTTCTGCCCTAATACAGAGCTCTGGTCTCGAGCACACACAGGGACGGGGCTGGCGCGGGGACGGTGCCCGGCTCCCGGGGACCCTGAGGCTGGGCCAGGCCCCAGCACCAGCAGGGAACGTTCTGACTCTCCTGTCCCCACTCCTGCTCTGTTTTTTTTCTTTTTTTTCCCCCCGAATTTATCAGCAGATTGTGCGGAGCCGAGTGGCGCTCGCCTCACCCTGCTAAATAAAGCTTTGGTATTTCTGATAAAGCCATCAAATTCCTTATCACGCTGACACAAAGAGCGTTTAAAGAGACATGCACACTCTCCAGCACCCTCCACTTCCCCGTCCCGGCGCCTCCAGGGAACCCTCCGGAGCCCAGGCCAAAAGGGGGCAGGGGGCAGGGACCTGTTTTTCCCAGGGCACAGGCTGAAGGCCCCGACCGCTCAAGCTCGGCTCAGTGAGGCTGCCTGTGTTGGGCTGTCCTCAACACCGGGGCACATCGGACAGTTCTGTGGAAACAACACGAGCGGGACGGGGCATCGATAGAAATGCCCTGCAACGAGAGCGGTATCGACGGCTGGAAAATCCTATGGGAAGCGGGGAAACCCGAGCGTCGCTGCCGAACTGGGGGACGGAGAAGAGCGCGATGGACGCGGGGAGGCGCCCGGGGGCTGCCGCTGCCCCTCGTGCTTTTCCTGGCGACTGGGGTGTGAAACCGCGTGGCGGTGCCGCCGGCGCCGGCGCTGCTCCGGCTGCGGGCCGAGGGCTGCGCCGGGCCCGGCCGCCGCTGGAAGCCCCATTGCCTCCCGCGCCGCCGCCTGCAGACACCCGCGCTCCGCTCTGCCACAGCGCAGGCTGTTGTTTAACCTTCAAATTTATTATTTTTAATTATTTTGATTTATAAAAGCGTGCGGCCGTTAAAACCACATTAAATAAACTCGGCGTTACGGCGCTTAACAAACACACATAACTTTGGACTTCTGAGGACTCCATAAAATAATCAGGCGCCTGGAAGCGCCCCCGCCGCCGCGCTGCTCCCGCTCCCGCACGCTCCGGCCCGACGGGCTCCGCGCCTGCCCATCACCCTCCCGCCGGCCTCTGGGCGGCTCTCGTCGCTGCCCAGCTCTGCAGGCACCTCCGAGCTCTCCTTCCCAGAGCAGCTCTCGTCCCATGTGAGATGCTGCTGCGAGGGCAGCAGAGACGGGCAAAGCGCCCGCGTTGAGGACACGCACCAAGTTGAGGAGCGGAGTCTCGCTCCCCTCCTCATCGGCATCTGCCGTAAAACATCAGTGATTTACACAGGAAGTAGGTGAAGAGCAATTATAATTGATTGGGAATCATTTCCTGATGGTGCCTGGGCGTGATTGATGGCGCCGGCCGCCCGCAAAAGGACAGCGGGCGCTGAAGGGAGACGATCGGCAGCCCCCATGCGCGGAGCCGCCTGCGCCACAGGCCACGACACCCTCCTCTGCCGGGAGCTCCCGCTGCAGGAGCCGCGGCCCTGCCGGCCGGGCTGCCCCGCGCGCCCTCCCCGCACCCTCAGCGCAGCCCTGGCCGCCTTGGCGGCGCCGCCCGACCCTGCGCGGCGCCGCTCCCCGCGCCGGCCACCTTCACCAGCCCCCAGGAACGGGCCGCGCATTGCTCCGGTGCCCCGGGCACGCGGCTGGCTCAGGGAGTCACACAGCTCCTGTGCTGGGGTCGCAGGGGAGCACGGCCGGGCACCAGACACAGCCCCGGCACGTGCTACGTGCTCCGGGCGGCAGCACGGGTGCGTGCCATGCTTGGCGGCAGCAGGGGTGCGTGCCATGCCCGGTTGTGCTCCCTCCATCCGGCACCAGCCTCCTGCTGCGGCCTGCGAGCTTACCCCACTGCTCCTGCTATCTGCACGCTGCAGGCCAAATCTGGTGCAATCACTTTCTTGCAGGATGCTGCCTCTCTCCCTGCTTGCCCATATCACTGCAGGCCGGGTCCCTCTGACAAAAGTAAAGCCAAAGATGCCAAATCCCAGCTTCAAGCAGAACTTGACAGGCAGTTGGTTTTACTTTCTCATTAAACTCTTTTTTTTCCCCCCACTAACCATTTGCACTTGCACCAAGCAAGCAGCAGGACGGCGAGGGCGGTGGGGAGGGCGCTGTGCAGACCTCCTTGCCCACCGTTTGCACTGTGCTCCCCAGCACACTCCTGCACACGCTGCAAATGCCAGGAGCGGAGATGAGGGACCTTCCTCCTGCTAAATATAAAGGCAAAGCACTGAAGGGGGTTGTGGGCTGTTGTTCATGTGAGGAGAGGAGGCAAAGGAGGGGGCTGGGTTGCAAACTGCCTGCAGTCACAGTAGCCCGTCAATAAATTTTGCATTCACTTCACTTTCCGACAGGGATTCATTCCCTAATATGGGGCTGGCAGCTTTCTGGGTTATTTTGAGTGTGTGTGATAAAGTTCCCTGGATACTGACAGCTCCCTAGGACTGGGATTCTGAAAGAGCCCAGCCCTGAGCCGCGATGTGCGGGGCGGAGAGCGGCTCCCGGCCGGCTCTCTGCGGGCTGAGGAGCGCGTGGCAGCCCTGGACTTTGCCTACGGCCGTGCAGCAGAGCAGAGGCCAAGCCTTGGTGCTGAGGAGAGCATCCCCTCGAACGTACCGCGCACGGCGTTTCCCGGGCCGTGCTGGACTTGGGAAAGGCACCGGCTCCCTCGGCCGCCGTCGTGCCGACCGCTCCGGCCTCTGCGGCAGCGAGCGCCTGCCCTGCGAGCCTGGGCTAAAGTAATGGGGCAAACGGGGGGAACCGAGGCTGGAGAGGTGACTTCCTCGCCCACCGCCCGCCTAAGGTCACAGGGGTTGTGGCGGAGCGCAGCAAGAAACCAGCTCGCCAAAGCAGCACTGAGATCCACTAGGTTGTGCTGTCTTTCCCCACCTGCGCGCAGCCAGGCGGGCGCCTGGCGAGACCTGTTCCCGTGCTCTCCCTCACCTTGATAAGGCAAATGATCCCTCCTCTGCTCCAGCTGATTTTCCTACCCCTCCCGGCAGCCCCCACACTCTGCTCCATCCCAGGCAGCTCGGAAGTACTGGTCTAACCAGAGCCTCTGCTTTGCCCGGCCGCTCTCGCTGCCTGGCACACGGGAAGCTCCCGGGGGGCCCGTGTGTGCTCTGCTCCCACCGGGCTCTGCCACCTCCTCCGAGCAGAGCCGCAGCAGGAGCCTGTGCACAGGGCCCGGGTGGCTGCCAGGCACCCGAGAGCAAGAACACTCCCGCTGCGGGAGAACCGGCGGAGGAAACGTGGCCGCCCAGGTCGCGTTTGCAGCGGTTTGAGTTCATACGTTTTACCTGGAATTTGCAGCAGGCAAGGAGCGTGCTCGCGGTCCCACACCGCAGAGCAGCTAACAAGTGGGAACTTGCTAATCTGCCATAACATGATCATTTATATTCATGCAAACGTACCCTTGGATCCCAGTGCTGCGTTAACCTCAGTGTCCTGGCCAAAATCCATCTCAAGCCACTGCACGCTGCCGACCAAAATTCCCCAGGCGGCTGCTGCTGCAGTTGCAGAGGGTCAGGCTCCGCGCGGCCCCCAGGTGCAGGGCACTGCGGCTGCCAACGCGGGCAGAGAAACCACCCCAAGCCTGGGCAAGGGCAGGGAGCGACGGGCCGAACGCGAGCGCTCCCGGCCCAGGACAGCGGCACTGGGAAGGCTCTTCCTGCTGCACATGAAGCCTCCGGGTCTCTGAGCGAGGTGCAGAGCAGCCGAGCGCCAGCCGGGCTGCCCCGCGGTCTGACTGGCGCGCGCGGCCCTGCCACTGGATTGAGCTGAGGGGTGAGGACACTTTGGAAGTGCATTTACGGCCAGCCACCGGCAGCACAGCCCCAAGATCAAAGCCATGCAGGGCCGCGTGCAATGTTCTACAAGCCGCTCTGAGCCTCGCCATTTATTTATTTATATTATCTTTACACTATCTCTCTGGGTGCCAGCTCGCTCCGGGCCGCCGGGGGTTAATCACGGAAGCTGCTGTCTCTGCCTTCGCTCTACCTCGATTTCCACTGCTCCCATCACCTTCCTCCCCCACCCCCTGATCTTATGAAAAAAACCCATCAAAATAACTATTTTATGTCTCCAAATATGCAGATCATTTTCTTTAATGAAAGATGCTTGACGTCTCCGATCCAATTAATATGCAAATGCAGGCGAGGATTTATTTGTGACATTCTGTCTGGGTGAGAGAAAACAAAAAAGGCCTGTTAACCAAAACACTAATTGCTGTGACTGATTGTCACATATCATCATTTTCATAGGATCTCCTCCATCCCTGGCTTGCAGGGAGCTGTGAACCAGGACTCGGAGACTAGCAGGCACCAAGGAGAAACAGGGCAACCCGCTACCTGCCTGGCACGCTCGGACGAGCCGGGGCCTCCTTCCCGCTGCAGCGGCTCCAGCTCGCGGCCCTCCCAGCCCAGCGGCACGGCACTCGCAGCCAGCTTTCCATGCCCCCTTCTGTGCTTCCTGCTCAAGGCTTCCCGCTATCCCCAAACACCGCTCAAGTTACAAGAGCCCGTTTTTCCTCCCCGTCCTTGCACTGTCGTGAGCCACGGTGAGAAGCACCCGGATCCCTCGTGCGCTCAGTAGAGCAGCCGCAGAAGACGGGCCCAACCAGCATCTCGCACCGGCTCAGCGCACTGGGAGCACAATCTGCACTCCGAGATCTCCATTCCTACTCGGCTCTTCAGCCTGGAAGCGGTTCTAGAGCGCGGACGCCGTGCCGAACGCCAGCGGGCCGGGACAGCGCACACTGGGAGAGGGCAGCAAGGCCACGTCGACGCCGCTGCTCCGAACAGCCCCCGTGGCCACCGCTGCCCCAGCAGTTGTGGCCTGCTGCTTCGCGCTGCTTCGTATCCCGGTCCTGAACAGATGTTCCTGCTGCAGGACTGACTGCCACACGGCGCCGGCGCCTCCTCCTCGCCCTGCTGCCCACCTGCATTCAAAGCAACTGAAAAGAGTGGGATTGGCAAAAGTGCCGAGCACCTGGGTCAGCCCTGCCGGTGCTGAAGTGGCTAGTCAAACTTCTGGGACTTCAGGGAGATCAGGTTTAGGCAAACACAAAGCACGTACAAATCCTACGGTGAGTATTTTCCTGCCATTACCTCCCACGTAAGCAATTGCTGGAATTGCCACAGGGAGATTCTGCGATTATGAACAGTAAGGGCATCAATCAGGCCAACTCGCTATTCAGCTGCCTCCCATCCACTGAAAGGAGTCTGGGAACGTTTGATCTGGAAGTCGGAGGCCAGGCCTGCGAGGCGGGTGCTCAGCGCCACTCCCTGCTCTGCCAAGCGCTCGGGAACACCTGTAAATTATTCATTTTGCTTTTCCTGTGACTCCATTCCCTCTTGGCTTGGAAGAGGGCAGCAAGGCACCCTCACCTTGCACCAAGTCTGAACTGTTACCAGTCTCCACCGTGACCAGGGACACGGGACGTGACCCCGTGGCCTTCACGCCAACTCTGAGACGTCCTGCTCGGCACCTCGGCTCGGGTGTCACCCTGTGCGCAGGGCCACGAGTGAGATGGGGCCCTGCGGCCCAGACCCAACGGCACGGAGCAGCCCAGGAGGAGAAGGAGCAGGAAAAGGAGGAGGAGGAAAGAGAAAAGGAGGAGGAAGAGGAGGAGGAGGAGGAGGGCTCCCTGCAGTCCCCCCAAGCCCAGCACCCTGGCCTGCAGCAGCACCCACGGGTGCGAGCGCCGCACGTGGGCAGCGCTAGCTCAGGTGACCTGCGGGGTCCTAGAACAGGTCTGCGCCACGGAAGAAGGGAGATTTCTAACAGCAAGAGCACTCTGAGATGAAAATCGGGTCTTAATGAAGTCGCTAGGAGTTTTGCCATCCACTTGAGCAGAGATATTCCTCACGTTGATAAGGCAAGTTGTAGCGTTAACATGTTTCAGCTTATTAGTGTGAATCTGAGGTGCTCTCTGGGGTTTAGTTTGACCAGCTAATACATATCAAAATTAATTTTTACCTTTTCTATACAAGACTTTTCATAAGGGTTAGCAAAAAACTGCTCTACACAAATCCTTTTCTTTCTTCTTTGCAAAGAGAAGACCCAGGAGATGAACTCTGCAGAGACTAGAAAAACAATTTCTGCTCTAAACCACACATGCTTTGACATCTGGTTCAAAACCAACCCAGACCAAAAAACACTGCGAGTTGCTACTTTCATGGCAGCCCAGTGGTCTGTAACAAATACAGGAGTTGCACTCCACATCTGGATCCACATCTACCCCCTTAAACAGGTCAGAGCAGCTGCGTAAGGAGCATAAAGCAATCTCAGAAAAAATACAAATCCGTGATGATAGTGATAAGAATTTCCCAGCACAGGCAGGAATACGAGATGGACAGAGCCAGGTATTCAGGCCCGGAGCAGGAAAACCTACAGATGCAGATGAAGCGCAACACGCTCGGAGACTTCCTGCACCTCCAGATTCCTCACGGGAGCAGAACTGGAGCCATCGCCCTACGAAGCGCCTGCATCCCGGCGTGCAGCGCAGTGACCCATTTCCTGATAACGTTGACTTCCAGGGGATCTGGCGCACAGACAGCGAAGGCAACGGAGTCAGCTCTGGGCTGAGCACCCTTGCAACGCAGGGACGCACCAAAACCAACTCGTCAGCACGCTCAGCCTTCCAGCGGCTCTGGATTGCTCCCAAATGGCAGCCACCCGGCGCAGGGATAGGCGGCACTAACCTGGAGGAGGAAAGGCCCCCTGGGGAGAAGCCTCAGGGGCTGGTGGGCTGAGAACCCGGAAACGTCTGGGCTGTGGGTGGAGAGCGGTGCTGAGCAGCAGAGCCGTGACACACACGCACTTTCCATTCATCAAACGCCGGGAGATGAAAAAAAACCCCTTTATTTCCCTTGTGCAGAAAGGAGCAGTGAGGACCACCCGGGACCCCCTTGCAGGACAGACGGGCCAAGCACCTTGGCATCTCGGTGCCCGGCCCGCTCCTCCTGCCCGGGCCCCTCCAACTACGTTTGCTCAGCTCTGCACACAGGGACCCGAGGCACAAATGGGGTAAGGAAGTGATTTACTTCAGACTGAGAAAAATTTTGGCACAGCAGAGACTTGAGGCAAATCTCCGATCTCCTGAGCCCCAAGATAACGCCACGACAGCCTCCGCTTGCCAGGGAAGACTCCCTGCTCTGTGATTCAAGCAGCGCGTCCCCGCTTTGCACAAGTCCAAGGAAGAGCTGGGCTCTGCCTCCCTCGTCACTGCAGTGCATGGCGGAGCAGCCGGGAAGGCCGATGTTGCTCTGCGTGACGGCGACAACGCTGGGTGAACCCCCGCCATGCCCCGCCGCAGAGCCAACCTTCCGCCAGGGCAAAAGTCAACGCGCACAACCGCGGCAGAGCAGCACCAAGGGCCGCGGTGCCCAGGGCCCTGTGCCCCCATGCCCAGCCCCGTGCCCACAGGTCCCTTTCAGGCAGCAACCCCCCAAAGTCACCGTCCCGCTGTCACCGCTGCCCCTCAGCCAGGGCAGGAGGTCCCTGCGCCCGGCACCCCAGGGTGGCACACGGGACGGGCTGCAGCCCAGGCAGGGGAGCAGGCGCGCAGGCCGGGCCATGGGAGCAGAGGCAAGCGAGGCTGGTAAACAGCCCCCTCCCGTCGCCAGTCCCAGCGCTTTGAAGATCCGTGTGTTTTGAATTTAATTTTGATTTTCTCGACTTCAGCAGATTAAAGTTGAAATAACCTACAAATTACTTAATGTGTTGTAAATCTTCTGAAATTAAGGCCTAATGGGTAACACATGTCGGCAGGCGGGAGGCATGGAGGGGAAGCTGGGTTTCTCACCAGCGAGAGCAGCGCCGGGGGCTGCGCCCGCGCCGAGGGGCCGCGGGCCCGTGCCGGGACGATGCCGGGACGATGCCGGGGCGATGCCAGGGCGCAGCGCACCCCACAGCCTCCCCACGCTATGGGGCACAGCACCTCAGTGAGCGGGGCCAGAGCGACGGCCGCATCCCGGCGGCGGGCACCAGCGGCAGGGGCCGGGCGCGGAGCAGGGCGCCCTCCCCGTGCCCGGTGCCCGGCGGCGCGCGGCTACACGCCAGGCACTTCCCGCACCTGCCGGGCGTCC
>JAVCKT010021420.1:0-10726 GCA_032273925.1 Rhynchotus rufescens
TCCAACACACCAGCAAATGCACCACTTTTTTTTTTTTTTTTTTTTTTTGAGGATGTGAATTAACCTATTATAATTCATGTGCAAGCAAGGAATATAGTCCCACAATATAGTCAGCGGGATCCAAGCTTTTAGATCAGTGCTTTAAATTTGGGCAATTTTTGGATCAGGCCTGCATGAGGCATTTCTGCTCTTAGAACGTTGTTAGCTTGGGCCTGGAGAACAGTTAAGCCAGTGGAGCTCCGGCAGCAGAGCTGCCGGGGTGGACACAGCTGCGCTGGCAGGAGAGAGCTGCTGCCACATGAACAGGTCGTGTTCAGGGGCTAGTGCAACCCCAACGGCACAAAACCTCCCTTGGTTGGCAGGCCTTGCACCTCCATCAAAGAGCACTTCTCTTACGGCTGTGCTGGTGTTACCCATCGGTGGCTGTAGCTGTAGACACATCCTAGAGTAAAGCTTGCTCTGGTCAGTAATATGGATTTATGTTGGGTGATAGTGAAGTGGAGAACAAGATACTAACACCATGCTAGGACCAGAAATAAGAATAGATTACAGGGCTGGTAAGACTAGACTGGACTGGAAAAGCTCTTTTGACTGGAAGAGTCCTTTTGAAAAATCCCCACAATCAAATTCATTTCTGGAAGTTATGTTTCTTGTGTGTGCCAGTTTCGACCAGCTGCAGGAAGATCGTCTGTTGTGACGAGATCCTTTTTTTTTTATCTCAGAAACACTCAGTATATAGAGCCTTGTGTGGGCAGCTCTTTTCTGAAGAGCATCTATGACAGGAGGGTTGCTCTTTGTGTTAGAAAGGACTTGGTTCTACAGCCAGATCACAGTGGGACTGAAAATAATGTTAACATACTATAGGGAGTAAGTGTGTGTCTGCTTTACAATTGCGTTAAAGGACTCCAAAAAAAAAAAAAAAAAGAAGAGAAGAGAAGAGAAGAGAAGAGAAGAGAAGAGAAGAGAGCTTAATACAGAAGTATATCAAGTTCAAAGTATTTTTCCTGTCGTCACATGCATCTGCCTTAGGTTATCAGAAAACCACAGAGAATTACAGCAGTGAGGAAATATTTGTAGGTCAGTCCAGGATGAGTCCGGGTGACAGGCGAGGACAGGAGTGCTCGTGTGTTCCTGGGAGCCGTCAGCTCCAGAACTTGTGAGTGTGTGTGGGCTCGTGGGGCTGCTCATTCTTTCTGATGTAAATGTGAGAAGGCTCGGACTGTGGTTGAGAGAAACACAACTGTGATGCTCTTTAATCAAAAACAGGCATCCTAAATTGTCCAAAATAAGTTGTCCAGTATGGAAAAGAGGTGATGGTACAGTGATATTGTTGGAGTGAGAAGGTGAAGGAGCTGAAGAGGGACTGATCACTGGGGTTTTTTTTCTTTGTTTGCTTGTTTGTTTGCTTTTGTTTCTCCAATACAAGAAGTAGAGGCTGTCAAATACAATCTGAGTTTCTGAGTACATAGAAAACATCTCTTGATCACGAGGCTCCCGAACTGGAGATAGTAAGAGGATGGTTGAATATTCAAGGCAAACATCTCTGTAATATTTGCACTGATATTAAACTTTTCTCTAGGCATCTGTTGGGCAGCTATTTATGCTGCTCTTTCTCCATTAGGAAAATAGAAACTAAATGTTCTTTTCGTATATCCACTCCACCCAGAAAGGGATAAAGAAAGGAAATTAGGAGAAAAAGCAAAGAGGGAGAACTTCTCCCAAGTTTTAGCAGTTGAGGCTTACAATAGTGCTTTGCAGGAGTTGGCCAGGGAGGCTCAAGAGAAGAATCTGAGGTGGACTTTCCCCTAACAAAGTCACCCAAGATAGCATTAAAGGTCCTCAACTTCACACAGCATCAGGGCATCCCTTGGGCTGGCTTGTCTTTTGACACTGGGATAAGAAAGGAAGGGATGGGCTTAGCCCTTCTTCGGAGATTGGAGGAAACTGTCAATACCGTATTCAGAGGGTTTTCTTCTAAAGAAGAGGGGATGATGACAGCAAAGGCAGTGGAGCCTTGGAGTAAGGGGATATTTCATTGCCATCCTAGGTGGAGAGTTGTGTGTGTGAGGGGGCAGGTGTAGGGCCAAGAGTTTGGAGGAGTCATGTTGGTGGCAAGTTCAGGTGTATCCCAAATACTGATTTCCTTAAAGAGACTTCTTCCCCACTGTCCCTAAAGAGAAGTATGACCTGGACTGTGATTTGTATTTGTCGTGTTTGCACTTGAGATATCTGGGGGGCTTCCTTATGGGCTTCTTCAGAGGACTGGGCAGCAGGTTTGGACATGGGGCCAGCTCCCAAGAAGAAAGGGGCTGGGGGAGAGTTACCAGAGGAGGAAACGGTCTGAATGTGCGAGCATCACACTTTGATGCTATGTGGGGTCCTCTCTGGTTATGCACTCTATAGAGAGAACGTGCCAAAAACTTGTTTGAATAATATTTAAAATATTTGTTTTATTTAAATATTGGTAACTAGCCCTACTAATAGTGATTTTAAAACTGAGATATTTAAAAACAATATGTTATAGTGTAATGTTTTGACATGATTGAAGTGAAACTATTAGTGAGTCAAATGTAGTGTTTTTGGCAATCTGTATGCTGTGGAAAGATTTGTTTCCCATTCCAGTTGAAGATTTTTCTTAAAATATCAGTGTACCAGAATTTCAGAAAGAACAGGAATTCTACTTTCTGACAAGTTAGCTGCTTAGTTCAATATCCAAACCCATATTAGAGTTGTAGGATGCATCAATCAAATAGACCATATCGGTGGTTCTTTTATTGGGAGCAATCTATTAGCTGGAGGCCGACAGGCAGATCTGCAAAACAAGTCCTGCAGGCAGATCTAGCGCCGGATGGGAGACCATCAATTCAGAGGTGAAAGAACATGAAACTTTTTTTTCTTTTTGAAGCTCATTTTTTCTTTTCCAACTATGTCAACCCACATATTTCTGAAAATATCTGGCAATTGATTAGCAATCTTTTGCTTAAGTGATGTATTTATCTGATGCATGGTTTCACTTAGCAGCTATAACACGTACAGCAAAGAGTTGAACAGAAATGAACGGGGACTCTACGCAACATCTTTTATTCAAAACAGATGTATTATTTGGTATATGTTTAACATTCTCCACATAATCCCAACTTGATCCTTAACGATCACGCATTAGAGTGTTGCTTTTAAAGAAGATGAAAATGGGCTGCTAAAATGCTGCCCATATAATCTGAATTATTTTCAGTCCTGTTGCTAAAGCTTAGAGATAAAATTCTCTTTTGAACTAAGGTTGAAGGCATTGTGTTTGATATATTGCTATAATTCCTGCAATATAAATACTCATAAATTAAGTTAGTGGTACGGTAAGATTTCCTGTAATCTGTTTCCAGAATCAATATTTTATTGAATGAACTTCTTATTTAACTTCTCACTTACTGACCCAGTGGTACAGCTGTGAAGTGTGCTTGATCACTCTCCTTTATTTTTTTTTTAGATCAGATTTGACTGTGCAGTACTATAGACAGGTCATGTTTGCACAGCATATTGTGTGGAGGGAGACTGAAAATAACGCTCTTGGGCCTTAATGTAGAGACTGTCATCTAAACATCCTGTAGTAATTTAGTAAATGACTATGTAACATTATCCCCATGTTAAGAGAAGGAAAACCAAAGCCATGATTATTTTGCTCTTAAAGAATGCTTAACTTTAAGCACCTCATATTCCATTTACTTTTCTAAATGTGGATTTTATTTTTAGAAGTCCTCCTTTACAGCACAGCACATTATCATTTAGTTTATTATCCAAGACCCACTGCAGGCTTCTGCCAAAGGGTGTGCAACCTCATTAGCACCGAGAGGTTGCTTATTCTGAGCAGATAGAATTCTCACACCTGTTGCACCCTGCTGGGAAAGTGCTAATGGTGGAATTCAGCAATAGAGGAGGGTGCTCTGCACTAGGTACGGTGACCACTGAGGTCTATGAGAGTGTGACAGCTCAGCCTTCTCCTCTGGGTTTTATCCCTTCCAACAGCATGAACTGGTCAAACTTCTAAGGAGCATGATTGCCACATGCTGCTCTCATTTAGTCTCCTTTGGGTTGTATTAGGACAGCATAAATTCAATTTTGGTTATGAAGGCTTGGGGTTTTGTGTGTATTCTTTTTTTTAATTGCTTTGAATCCCACCAGGCAGAAAGCACTTGGTCTACTTCTGAAGAGGAGGCAGTACCAAAGAAAGATAGCAATTTGGAATTGTTCCTTTTGTTGACTTTTAACAAAACTATGAACTCGAAGAAGTAGATTTGAATGCTTTTCCTCCTCATGTTTTCTGTACATAATTACATGATTTAGTTTACTTCACAAAGAAGCAAACTTGCCTGCTGTATTTTGAAGTCATCTGGTGCATGACTAGAAGGACTCACAATCAGAGGAGATCTATCTACACAAGTGATTAGCTGTCTACTTAGGCATCTGGAAAGGTGGGAGCAATCACACATATTCAGGGAACATTTTGTAGATGGACCTGAAGGTTGGCCAAAATAATTTTGCATCCAACAAAATACAGCAAAAAATCAACACTGAACAGCTGAAAAAGAAAAGTCAATCAAACAAAAATACTTGGTGTTGTCAGTCCTCATGACCTTACACTTTCTGATTTGCTCTATCTGCCATGAAACCCTATTCTCATATCAGAATCAGTGTTCATCATTTATCATTCTAGTTCTTTGGCTACAGGAAAAAAACACACAAAAATTTTGGTATGTGAATTTTAATAATTTCAAATTTAATCTTTCTGATTTAGAAGAGCTCATGTAGACTTTTATATCAAAGTTATAATAGCCATACCAAAATGTTATGTTTTCTTCAACAACTTCAGCTTTCTAGTAATGTGTAGCTTCTGTGCTGTAATTTTTACAAACACAGAGAATACTTGTAAATGGTGTTACCAAACCAGCAGTCCACACCTACCTTCAGTACTCCATGTTCCCTAGGCCTTTGTAGGACTGCAGGAAAAGCTGTTGATATATCTTTCTCGGGTTACAGACACCATGATTTTACATTGCCTTTTTTGAAGGAGTTTTCCCTCAAAGAAAATATTCTTTGTTCATTTTATTTTGTCTTTAAGCTTGCTGCTGTGTCTGTGCATTATAGGCTGCACGACATTTAAACATACTGTGATCCCATCGTCGGTTTTGATGTAGAGGGGGGAAAAGAGAGTAAGTTTTAAAAGGACGAGTTTTCTGTGGTGCCCAGAAGAACTGTATTACTTGAAACTTTTCTGGGGGGAGTGGCAGGCATTCTTTTAAAATATTTAAGAGTGTTGTATTTCAGATCTTCCTCCAAGTGAAACTTCTGAAAGCTCATTTTGTCCTTCGAGATTTTATTACAGATGGACAAAGAGCAGATGAGTAAGAAGATCTAACTTGCTTCCTTTGCAGAGGTAGTCCAAGTACTTCCTTGTGCATCTAGGTATGTAGGTTTATATCTAGTTGATGCTAGATATAAAGTTGATGAGGCCTCTCATCTGGCCTTATGTTTCTTAACAGAATCTCCCAGCAGTTGGTTGTTCATGTCTTCAAGTAATCGAACCCTGTGAAGGCTGGTATCATTTACAGAATGGAGTTTAATATGGGATCTGCAAGATCTGTAGTTCCTGAGAGCAGCTGCCTAGTGCTGTAGCAAGAAGGATGTGGACCTCCAAATGCTGCCCCTATAAGGAAAGAACCAAAGAAAGATCAGTCCTGGAGGATGCACTGGCACAACTGAAGAGTGCAATGGTCTGGAAATATGATGGTTTAGGGCAAAATAGCATGGCCAGCTTTCTGAGTTTTTAATAAATATTTGGAAGTGTTCTGCAAGTAGTTCAATTTTATCTCATTTAGGCATATAGATTGTTATTTTACTGTCACAGAGAATTAAGTTTTCTGAGCGGGATCATGCTAGAAGTTGCACTGTTTTGTTAAATTGGCATAAGACATTCTCTCTGTTATGAAACCCGTTGACTCATTTGTCCAGATTAGAAAGCGGCAGATATCACATCCAACAAAATCAATCCCTAGGTTCCCTGCTATTTGCTGACTAAGCAGGAAGGCTGTTGTTCCTGCTGTCCATTGACTGGATGCAACTGAGATCACACTCCTTCTGAGCCCATTTGTAAAGGAGATAAGCCTTTATTCTCCTTTAGTCTCAAGTCTTTGGAGCGAAAAAGCAGGTTAATCAATGATACTCTCAACTGTCCGTTTTATCTGTGGCATAGATGTTGACAGATCATCTATACTTCCTCTGTAGTTTGTGGAAGGACAAGGACCCTTTTGGCTTATATGTTTGTACAAATCTCTATATTTGAATTTGTATATAAATATATACATTTAAAAACACATTAAAAATATTTTAAAAGGTACCATCACAAAACTTGTGGAAAGGAGTTAGATTTTCTTTCCTACGTCTAGTTTTTTGCCTGCACTCAGATGAATAAAAACAAGATCCACTCACTTTGAACAACCAGAATAGCTGAGTGATATCTTCCCAGAGACTATATGAATCATAGTCTATTTACAAGTATCTGTTATATTAAACATGTAAGAGTATCTACAGAGATCAGAGTTTAAGATCGCTCTTAAGGTATTAAGCATCCTGTTCTGGGATTTTTTTTTTTCTTTTGCAGTGCAGGAACCAGAAGCTATACTCACATTCAGGCATAGACAGTTTCTTTTTTCTCTTATGCCAAGCTGATGAACTTTCCCCTTGTGCTTCATGCTGCACTCTCCTTCTCAGAACTGAAAGCTGGAATCAGAGACCCCAGGGAGCGCTTAGTTTCCCGAGAATAGTTTTCCTGAGAGCAACCACTACTATCTGTACAAAACCATGTATCTTAATAAAAAAAACAGCATCTCATCAGAGGAACCCTTTAGGGGGAGGACATAGGCTAAAACGAAGAGAAGCCTCAGCCCTCCCTTCACACACAAGATTTTATCCATCATGGAAGTTGAACAAAGCAGCTGTCGTGGCACATCTGGAATCAACAAGTAGCCTGATCAAAACCTGGAAGACACTTCCTAGTCTGAGACAAGTTCCCCCCATGGAGGCAGGCTCCATAATGTAAACCTGACTGATCTCTTGCGAAAAGTGGATGAGCAATGTCTTTGTAGCTGGTTGCTGTTTCCTCGTTGATGAACTGATGGAGCCCTCTCATGTTTCATTGACGTAATCAGCGAGTCGTCACTGTAAGCTGAAGAGACAGGCAGGCAGATTTGGACTTCTTGAATGTAAACAGAAGTAAGTGTTACGTACTTAAGAGACCTGTGTTTGACTGATAACAGCAGAGTTCAGTTTGTAGGCCTAAGGCGTATCTGCGCTGGGGCGGAGTGCCATGACACTTTGTGTTGTCATCCTGATCTCTTTTTGGTAGGGTGAGCCAGCAATGAGACCGAATACGTGCAGCGAGCAGAAAAGTACAGCAAGCTGCTGCAAGCTGCAATGGACATACTGTTAACTTGCTTCCCATTATGGACTTCTCATGCACACAGGTAGCTTGGGGATCTCTGCACCCGCAACTTCACTGCGCATCTCCTGGTGCCACACCAAATTATGCCTGAAAGCTAGCGGTTTTCTCGTATTCTTCAGTGTTGATGTAGATAAGATTTCACCAAATCTGTCAGCAAAGACTAATTGTAATTAAAAACTACGTGCTTGCCTCAAAAGTCTAGTATTTCAGTGAACTGCCTGTTTTATCTCCAGAAAACTGACTTTCATTTAAGCCATATCGCACTACTGATGTTTTCATATGTGTGCTACATTCACAAAAAGTTTGCTGACAAAATATGTCTTTCCTCTTGTGTGTTTGTGTGTTTCAAGGCTCAGTACACCCTTGGAAATGTTTAGCTAGCAACATAACGTAATTCAAAAATTCTAATGTTCTGACTTTCTCCCACAACTTGCATATGATGCCTCAGTTGCTCCTAAAAGCAGGTTTCACTGCAAGCTATTCCCTGCTTGTCTATTGTCCTGAGGAGCAGCATCAGCTTGCTGCAGATACTGAGATGACCACGTCCTGCTCAGCTGCCTGCACCAGTGAATGTATAAATGTAAACACAGCTAACAGATGAGTGACCTTCTAAACTTGGAACTTTTTCTTAGTACTGTCTCTAAATTACTCTTTTCTAAATTTGCCAGGCTCCTAGTGTTGCTGGATAGCTAATTCTTCTTAGTTGTTAATGGGAGAATTAATCCTTAATGTAGTCAGGTGTCTTTTATGTCTCTGAAAAAATCCCCTGGAGAAGGTTACTTTTCTGAAAAATAGAAGCTATTTCTCTCATCCTGTTATTTTACACCTTCTGGCACTTTGAGGGTGCCAGTGAGGGTAGCATGTTCATACATGAGGGAGAAATTTAGCTCTCTGATTGGGTCCGAGTGTTATTTGGGCAGTGATACTCTTCAGGTAAAGGAAAAAATGTTGCATAATAGTACTTCTTCATATTCACAGGAGAACAGAATCAAGACACTTGTTGGATAAGCTTACTTTGAAAACTAACTGCAGAATAGCTTTCAGGTACCTATATGGATATAGGAGAAGATATGGATTGGTTTTAATAGCATGTATCTTAAAAAAAAACTTATATTATGTAATTCATGCTCAATTATGAAAACTTCTTAGGCTGAAAAGGCACATCAGAACCAGGTGATTTGAGGAAAAACATGTGGAGGCTAAGTATATGACAGTTAATTAAATGTGCCTGGAAACACCTTGGGCTCTGAGGACAGTTAGCATGGAAAGCTTGTGTCTGTGTTGGTACGTTCTTGGTCCCAAAAGAAGGGTACCTGCATGCATGCTGCCTATTGGGAAATGTCCCAGGGATGTTTCTGCTGCCAGACTGTGCCTAGTAATTATTTGGAAGAGCTTTAGTTGGCACAGGCCAAGAAGTATCAGTGAACTGGCTAATAATACAGTCATGTTCTAGGGCCCAGCAGCCCTGGCACTGAATTTAGTGGTCTACATATACCTGCTGATTTCTACGGTGTCTTTGTTCTTCAGCTTGCCACGCCTATGTTCTTATTCACAAGTTTTAGTCATTTCTTTACTGCTTGTGGTCCTCAAGTGGTGGTCCCAAGATGGTGTTTTGTTTGTAAATTCTTGGCCATTTTAAGTTCTGTGATGGTGAAAGCACAGCTCTGTGAGGGGGCATTAGTTCCTTCTTAGTGCTAAGCATGCTTAATTCCCTTTCTTTTGAAAAGATCTGAGAAGAGAGAGTATCAATAAGGTAAATCATTCCTGAATGATCTGTTTGATTTCCATACTAAAAGCCCAGATTTGTGAATGAGGAAAGGCAGGGTATGTAACTTTAGCTAGGCCTTTCAACATTGTATTCTTGTAAATGAGCTACGATATTATGGTCTGGATGGATAAACAATTAGATGTTTTAAACAAACAAACAAAAAAATAAAACCAAAAAGCAATGAAACAACAACAACAAAAAAACATGTTAGAGGATCAAACTCAGAGTGGAGTGATCAGTAGGTTAACCTTGAAGTCACTGGAAAGGTCAGGACCACAGGGATCTGCCTTGGGACCTGTCCCGTTTAACATCTTCATCAGTGACCTGGAAGAGCCAGCTGAAAACTGATGATGCTTACATGAAGTTTGCAGATGATGCCAAACTGGAGGGAGCAGCTGATGAACATGAGGGCAGGGATGCTGCTCAGAGGGACTTAGACAAGACCACGGAGGAAAAGGCCAACAAGAATCTTAAAACATTCGAAGACAAATGCCAAGTTCTATGCTTGGGAATGAAGAACACCTTCTAAGCTGGGGAGGAGATCTGCAGAAATGAGCCTGGCAGGCAGCAAGCTGAGTCAATGAGCCATTGGTGTGCCCTGGTAGTGATGCCAGCTAATAGCATCCTTGGCTGCACTAACCAGGAGCATCATTAGGAGATCAAGGGAAGAAATCTACCTCCTTTACCTGGAGTTTGCTAGACTATGTTTAGAAGATGTGTCCAGTTTTCATCCTGTGGTCAGTTAAGCCATGGAACAGAAGCGATGCCCAGAGAGGTTGTGCCATCTCTGCTTGGAAGCACTAAAGGTGTAATTGGATGAAACCCTGAGCCACCCCACAGTTGTGGGGGTGCAGGTTGGACTGTAATTCCTTCCTGTCTGTATTGTTCTCTGGTCCTATGAAGGAGGGTCAGGTCCTCTTTGACCCACTGAGCCAGTTCCCGAAGGGTGATGGTGTTGCATGCTCAGCTCATGACGAGTTTGGTGAGGTAATGGCCTTTTTACAGCACCATCTCTACAGCACAGTGCGTATAAATGGGTACAAATCAAGAGCAGGCTTCAAATGTTAAAAACAGAAGTGAAATAAATATCTCAGTTTCATGTCAGTGGGTTAATGCTGAGAAGGAAAAACAGATCATCAGATGTTCTTTTTTCCCTAAAGTCCAACTAGCTTCACAGGCAGAGTATGTCATAGAGGCAGTTCATGAATAACCTATTTCAACAGCAGGATTTGTAGCTTGTGTATCAGTGTGGTAACACTAATGCAGCTGCTCTTTTAACAGTTTAGATTACATATGTGCGCTTCACTTAGCAATTAAAATATATGGTTTGCTTAGTGTGGCTAGTCAGTACGCTAACTGTCCTGTGCTCGGATCTCTAATATTATGTTTTCACCAGTAATTAAAGTTTCTCAGCTTTTTTTTTTTTTTTTTTTTTTTTTAAGAAAGATAAAGATTAAGGCAATGTTTAT
>JAVCKT010021421.1:0-21047 GCA_032273925.1 Rhynchotus rufescens
GGCGGTAATCAAACCTGGCTCCAGACAAAGGAATCATAAGTATTCTTGGCACTGCTAAGAGCTTCGGCTTTGCAGGCGCTATTAAACATTTAAAACACATCCGTATCCTTGCAGAACTTATCCAGAAACTAGATTACTGAGCTTGAAATTATATTTTTCAAGCAATCCATAGAAGCAATAACTCAATGGATTGAGTCAGCTAATCATGTTCTTTCACAGTATGCCGGGTAACATATTTATTTCAGTGTTGCTCAGGTACACACTGATGTCCTAGACACTTACTTAAAAAAAATAAACATTTTAAATTAAAATTACTTTCATTATAAAGCTACTTACAAAACTACTTAAAATTCTGTATAAAGCCTGTTAGTACATACATTGTAAAATGTATTCGAAAAACACAAAATAAACTGATTTTTTTCCTTTTTTTTTTTCTTTTTTTTTCCCATTTCTCAAGAGTGGAATTGATAAAGTTTAGTGGATGTAGATAGGCTGGGTTGCTGTTAGTCTTTCCAGAGTTCTGTTTTCCCCTTTCATTTTACATGAAAGATAAGTGAATAGCTCTCTAATGCAGGAAAGTTTTAGGATTCATCCCACTTGCCTAAAATGAAAGCATCTTCCTTTGAATTACATTTAAGATATAATAGTGACAATGATGAAAGACTTGCATTTCCCCCCTCTCTCGTCTTATCTGAACTAGGCTCAGTAAATGATGCCACAGCAAAGAAGAAACTGAGGGTTTTTGCTTTGCCTCCAGAGCACCAGCTCTGCCTGAAAGACCATCCACACAGTGGCTGGTAGAGCAGTGTCACTACAACAACGTGAAAAGGAGAAAAACAAAATTCAAAAATTTAGGGTTTTCCAGTGACTTTGCAATGCACACCTCAGGAGAAGAATCCCTAAAAGTAAACTCTAAGTTAAAACTTTTGGTAATTTATTTATCCATAATATGCCTATGAATGGACTGTGTTTTACTCTTGAGCCTCAGAAACTAGTTCCATGAGTTTTTCTTTTAAAACTGTGTTGCGAAATCAGCTTGTGATGAAAGTCCTCAAAAACAGCAGAAGCAGATTTTTATTCTAATCACACCAGTTCTCCCTGCTATATTTGTATGACAGATGTTTCTTATCCCATGGCATTTCTCTCTAGGTAGGCTAGGAAGAAATAAAGCATACCAGGTACTTTGGGAAGACAGACAGCTTCTTTTCTTCCTAACCTAAAGATTCCCCATTCTGTCATTTTCATCCCTTAAATATTCTTTTCATCAGATGCAGGCCTGGTGATAGAGGCATAAAATCTTGGTAAACAAGCTCTGGAGCTCTGTTCAGCAGAGCTGCATTTAGTTTCCTCGTCACCTCGGCAGGAGTCATTAACTGCTTCACGCATAAAAGCAAGCGTGGTTGGAGAGCGTGGCATGAGCCACGGGCTGCCCCTACCTCTTTTGATGCCTATTCTAACATCCTTCCCAGAGGGACCCGTGTAGCTAAAAGTTTCAGGCTCCAAAGTTATTTAAATGAGCTGAGGAAGAAAATGCAGAGTTTAATGAAGGATAAAGCTCCCCACCTTCACGGCTACGTGCCTGGCTGCCCAAAGGGCAGGAAAGCTGCCTCTCTGGCAAGCTCTGATTTGCTTGAGCAGAAGCAGTGTTGGGTGGCGATGGGTGCCAAGGCAAGGGAGAACTTGGGGAGCTTGAAGAAGGAGTTAGAGTCTCTACTGGCATACTGGCAAATATTTAACAAATAGAGGTGATTTTTTTTTTTTTTTTTCCAGAAGTGCTGTTTTTATTTCCCTACATACCTAATTACATAGAACACACACTGGAGTGTCCCCTTCTGGCCTGGTGTCAGGATTACCTCAGAAGTCTTACAAGGAATAATCCTACTGACACACACTGGGATGGTCTTTGTCCCCTAATTTTCCAGCTCTAAGACATTTGGGACTCATTTTTTGACTAGGGATGCATGACACATCTTAGATACTTTTCTAACAGGTCCCTGGTAGCTGCTCATCCCTCCTTACTCACATGGGCAGCAGCCTGATGTTCTCCCTGCTTGAGCTTTATCCTACAAGGGGCAACTTGTGAAAAGTAGGTTGCATTATCAGTCTGTCTTTGAATGGTGAGGGAGGGCTCCCTGGTGCGTGTGGGAACCTCCCTATTTGCCCTATTTGCCACCTTCTAGGTTGGGTCCTGTGAAGCTAAGCCCCTACAAGCTGCTGGAGCTGCTGCAGCATTCAGTGACCCAAATGCCATCATTTCCTTGCCAGGCTTCTTTGAGAGCTCCAGGTGCAATGAGTATGTGGTCTAAATAGTCCCTATCTTGATTATTTCATCCATCTTTGCTTCAAAGCAAAGTTCTGTTTACGCACAGAACCAATGTAACAAGAGCAACATTCATTTCTTCACAGCACCATGATCTTGATTTGTACCAGCCCACAGTGATTGCTCTGATTAATGCCTAGTGATTCCCTGCTGCAAGTATCAGAAAAGATGAAAATTGCCACAAAATAAATATGATGAGACACTACAAAAGATGGAGGAGTTCTTCTCTGTTACAGCTGAAGAAACTTATTTCATCGAGACCACCAAGACACCGAGAGTGGTCTGCAGCACTTGGTTGCACAGCCACCAAGATGGGAAGCTCAGCCTCCTCTCACCTCTGCTGCTAGTTCCATGAAATCTTCCTGATGGAAAATTACATTATTATTGATTTTTTTTATGTAATGGAGGAGGAAGCGTATTAAAGTATTTTTATTTGGTATGAAATTTCTAGTATTGCATACTTATCTCAGTGATTTTGTTTGCAGTAGGTAGCTATGCTGCCTGGATCAATACAAAATTTGATAGGAACAAATAAGAAATCATATTCTTACTAGTGCTCAAGTCTGTGCATGCTTAGCAATGTCTTTTTGTTGATGCCTTAAAAAACCCTTAGATTTTCACATTTTATAATGGCATAATGCCTACAAGAAACTTAAAAAAACATCCCAAATGCAGAAACCTAAATAAAAATATTACTAGTGTAGTTTTACGCTTGGGTCTTGAATCATCAAGAAACGATTGAATAAGAAAGGCTTTTTTTTAAAAAAAAAAAAAAAGGTTGTTAAGTCAATGTGCTGAGTAAGACAATATTTTGCACAATATGGCTTCATTAAACACAATTCACTAATTCCCTCAAATACTCAATATATTAATACTAATGAAAATATGCATTAAGTAACAAAGAAAGTCTAGCGTGAATATGTTAGTAATGAAATTCACCTCTTGGGATCTTTCAAGGACAAAGCAATCTCATGTCTTTTTTTATCCTGGGTGCAATTACCTCATTATAATTTCCTCTGCCTTGTCACCATCTCCACTGTCTTCACAGAGCAAACAGCTTATTTTGATTGTGTGGGGAAAATCTTTGACTTATTTATGTAAAGGGAAACTGGAAACTGTTCTAACCTGGCTGAATTGAGTGGTTCATGTTAATTAATAATAACTATATAATAATTCTTAATAATGCCCTTGGAGTATTGTCAGGGTATGTGCAAAGTGTTCTAGCGTCCATAAGGATGGATCTTCTAATAAACTGAAGGAAAGTCCTTCTCTTCTTGGGACTCATTTCTGTCTGTTTTATCATATATATACTCTAGACAGAAGCAAAACAACAAAAATAGTGTTTTCCGTAAAGTAAAAAGAGATTGAAACTTACCATTCTTGACCTTGCAAGACTTGTTGTCAGGCTGAAGTACATAACCCTCCACACAGCTACAAGTGAACGATCCATCTGTATTCACACACATCTGGCTGCAGCTTCCATACGTATTGCATTCGTTCAAATCTAAAGCCATATTAAACAGAGTTTGTTTAAAGATAAAGAAAAAAAAAAGAATAATGGAATTGAAAAAAATCAGAATTCTTTGTGTTTAGTTCATTAAGGCACTAGGAAATGGCACTTTTCCTCCCCCCCCTTATCATACTTTTAACTTATTGTGGGTCTTGGCTGCAGAACTTCCCCAAAGAACACTAGTAACCAAAGAGAAGATGCAGAATTTTCATGTATAATTGTTACTATTTTGAAATATATATTTATATATATACACACACATATATATAATTTGTTCAATTAGCATCCAGGGTGTACATCATGTTAGGGACACATTTGGGCTCTTGTTTCTATTAGAAACCACTTTCCTCTGCATTTACAATTATCAGGGACCATAAATGAAACATTTCATGAGACGAAATAATTGATCATGCTTCTCAACCTATTTATGCTGGAAATGTCTTACAGATCCCTAAAGGAAATGTCACAACTTTTACATTAAACCATCATCCACTACATCAAAAACTATTCCTTCAAGAAGTATGAAGAACAATTTTCTCAACTAGGCTGTGCAGGCATAATACTATAAAATGAAGACATGATATTTAACAGTAGTTGAGAGCTGAAGTAATAAATTGATACCTTAAAAAGCTTCTGTTGAAATTATTTTCTCTGATATGTTTTCCTTCAGAAAACATGACAACTATAGATCAGAAGAGCTTATAATGAATTAGGTGTATGAAGACTGGCCTAGTGCTTTTATATACAAAGATGAGTGATTGGCAGTGGGCACATACACAAGGCAAGAGAAAGCCAAACTACTTAGGGAAAAAATAAAGCAAGAAACCACCATCTATAAGGAACAGAGAATTAAAAAGCCATATATTTCAAAAATGGGAAAAGAACACCAATTGCAATCTACAATTATTTATGCTCAAACAACACCCAGAGCTGAGCTGTATGACCTAGGAGTGTTCACTTATCAAATTCCAATCTCAAGATGACTTTATGGGCACAAGGCAAAACCCTGCAAGCTTTGCAGCATAAAGCAAAGCAGCTCATGAGAACAAGTAAGGGGACAACTTGTCTGCTCCTCCCTGTCCCTGAGGCTGCTTTCACTCCAGGGACTTAAGCACAGCTACTCCCAGGGCAAAGGCTCAGGAAGACCTAAGAGTTGGCAGGGAGGCCCTAGATCTCATTTTGGACGTGAAACTCTGTGATAATCCTTCTGCAAGGCAGCACTAGGAAGCCTGGGCCTTAACCTTACAGTGTCTGTCTTATTTACCTCTGCAGCTTCTTCCATCACTGCTTGCTTCATATCCGTCTTCACAGTAACACCTGGTGCCATTCCTTGTAATGGCACACTTGTATCGGCACTCCATCTGTTGGCATTTGGGTAGAAATTCTGTAGAGAAAAACAGAGCAAAATGGTTTTAAATATTCTTTTGGAGCATTCCTATATCATAAAATTCCCAGCTTTTATACAGATGTGCAGGTCTCAGGGAAGAAACAACATCGCTAGCTTACACTTGTTGTTACTATTAGAAATGTATTATTAGAAATGTATTATGACACCTAATATGTGTTGAAAAGCTTGCTTTGAAAATTGCATTTCAGCAAGATATTGAAAAGGGATCAGTACCTACTTCCATCTGTAGTTGCTCACATCTTTATTTTCAGTCAAAGCAACTACTTGGGAAAAAAAAAAAAAAGGCAAACAAACCTCAAACAGTTAGATTAGAGTTATAAAAAGCAGCCAAGGTTAAAAGAAAGGTTTCAACATCTCTGCCTTTCCTATTCCTCATATCCATTGATTTGCTATCTTTTCAAAGCTTGTTTTGATTTACTGATACCCATATAACCTTCACTGCAATCAATAGGAGTACCTTCTGGTACAATAATTTAATGTTGCACATGTAATGTTGGACAAAAAGTGGACATAATATATGTCATTACCACTGAACCCCCACACAGAACCTATTGCTTAGATCCACACCATCAAAACAAGGCATGACACTAACAGCCAGAAGGTATATTGCAGAAATATGCACAGAGGTAATTTCCAGTACAAATCAGCATGGATGCAAACTAAGAAGTTCAGATGATTCTCAGGCCTATGCTGCATCCAGTCTATCAATTATTTTGCCAAGTTAAAAAAGAGTATTTCAATGAACAAAGATTTTTTTCCCTATAGAAAAAAATAAGAATAGGACTGAAGAATACAGCTTATAGGGTTGAGCTATAATTATTTATCATCAGTCAAACCTATACGTACATGAACTAGAAAAAAATCTGAAAAGGTTGTGCTAAGGAGCGGACTTAAAGTACCTGGGTATGTCCTAAAGAAAAAGAGAAGTCTGTGGTTCGCTGTTATTCCTCTGCCTTTGTGCTCTTTGAATACGAAGAGAAGACCTGTTTAGCTGTAGATTGATTTGTTGCATTCTCGTCCCTCCTCTAATCCCTGACATCTATCACATCTTGCCAAGAACAAGTCACTTCCCAAAAGCAAAAAGGAAAATGTCCCTAAAGATACCTACAAGCGGAACCTGCTTGCTGACAAATGGAGCTGGAACCATCATGGACTACAGGGTATCTGTTTATTTAAAAATACTAACATTCGGTCAGAACAAAATTGACATATCCATTTCATTTTCTAAGCAAATGTGGATGAACTGACATTTACAACCTAAAATTTTCTCCCTCAAATACTTCTGCTATAGGATAGGGCCAGTTGCTTTACCTAGACTATAAGTACTGAGCTTGCAACCGGGATCAGGATCATTTGTGCCGTGTTCACTATGGAGAGAGCCAGGACACCTCAGCCTAGACCAGTGTGGCAAGTGAGTGTCCTCATGGAAACGTGACTAAAAATAACCAGCTTCTTCCCTTTTGGCCATAGCCCGCTGCATTTCATTGGTCTGGAATTCTTACAGTACCATGTGGATGACTCTTAACAAGACCATCGTTGCATTTTCCTTGTGGTAACTGAAGTGCTCTGGCTTGCTCACGCATCCCATCCCTCCTGCTTCCCGTAATTTTATTTCTCACTGTTTCTCACAACCGCCCTGGTCCTCTTCCCACCCGCTACGCTCCTAAAGGCTGCTTCTCCTGGGAAGTGTTCCACCACTGCTGCCTTCCCTTTTGCCTTTCACTTCCTTGTGACTAACGTCTGATCCTACTGACCAAGAAATGAATTTTTCCTTCTCTCATTTTAACAAGAACTAGTTATGAAAAGGAGTAAACTGGTGCTTATCTGAAATTTTACCCAGAAACTTTTGCTAGTTGACGTGAAGGGAGGTGGCTGGTCAGCCAGGCAGCAGGACATCCTTCAAACACACCAGTAAGGCCAATTCCCACATCATTCTGTTTTCAAACCTTTTTCCTCCACAAAATCATCACATGAGCACAACAGGAACCTGCCTCCACTCACATGCCTGTGAACAGCTTTGTAACGGCCTGTGCGAGGGATCTTCATGCCCCAGAACATATATGCCCTATTGCACAACCCACAAGCAGAGAATGATAAAGTAAACAACAATGTTAAGAGTAAAGAAATAAATATTCTATCTTATTAATGCTTTTGTTTTCTTCACTACAAGTCTTTAATCTTGAAAATCTCAGAGAAAAAAAAAATACAGCCAAGCTAAGGAATGTAGAGACTGTCATTTCTTGGTCTTCCTGCTTGCACAGGATTAAGCACAATGATGAATCCACCTTGGCTTTCACAGGAAATTTTTCCCTCTCCAAGGCAAAAATTGCTTATCACAGTTCATCCAAGATGAATAAGGAATGAATGGCTTTTCAGTCAAAGAATTCACCAATTGACCTGGCTACACTTTCTGTCCCTTCCTCCTGAACCGATAAGAAGTTCATATTTCACTTGAGGTTCTCAAGATTAGATGTTTTGGCTACGTTTTTATCAAAAAGAAATTAAGCTTGTAATTTTTAGTATCATAACTTTTTCAGCTACCAGGGATTACTGAGCATGAGGGCTCATTCATAGAACAAGTTGCCTCAGTTAAGTTTATCTTTCCTGAGAGCATGAAAGAGGAGGACAGTGACACCCAAAGAAATGCATTTAGCTGACATTATTTTTGAGCCCCTTTGATGCGATGAAACCTTTTGGCCGTACCGGGCACCCAATAAGTTTCCTGAGTGCATCACCTACATTTCTCCTGTTTTGACTTTATTGTCTTAAGCAAAGCAAATTGCAGCCTGAAGCGACGTTGGGCCTGAGCTTCAGATCAAAAGTGCCCCGTGAAGCCTCAGAGCGGGTCAAAGGATCTGCCCAGAGAATCTCTTTTACCCACCTGATAAAAAGTTACAGGAGAAGCTGAAAGGGAAGATGTGATATAAAAAAAAAAATGTCTTATTTCAATTAAACGAAAAAAAAAATCTAAATAAATCAGTTTCCATCATTGTCCTAATATTTGCAATGTATTAAGCCTTCTGAACAGAACTGAGCATGGACTAACACTTTATAAAGTAAGTTTATGAAAAAATTCAAGTCTCAAATGAAAGTTTTTTCTTAGTTTGGAAAACACCAAAATGGCCATTTACTTTTTTTCTTAGAAAATGCCATAAAATCAAAGGTATGTGTAATCTTCTCTTTTCCTCCTCCTTTCCTTCTTGAAAAAAGAAAAATGGTAACGTGACAAATAAGCTTGGAATCTTCAATCAATGATTAAAGGAAAAATAAGAAATTGGACATTTTGATTCTATTCTAGTATTCTATTCTATTCTTAGTAGCACATTTTAGATCTGTGTTTATTTGTATTTGATTACTCAGTTTCCTCTAGCAAGCTGTGGATAACAGCCAATATATCTTTCAAATGAAAAGCAAGACAAGAGGAGCCCTTCAGACTTAAGTCAGGCCTCCTTACAACCCCTCCTTAGCTGTCGGTGGATATTTTATGTCCAAATAAAATCCTTGTCTTCAATTACATCATAGCCCTTGTGCAAAGCGCTGCAAAAGTCTCTCCCTTCCCTCATCAATCCGGCAAAAAGGAATGAGAAAAAACCATCCCAGCTGGTTTATCATCGCAATTAACTCAGTATGAAAGCAGATATAGGCACACGTGTAATAAATAAAGACCTCGGCTGCTCTTTTTGTATGCCAGAGAGGGCAGACGATTCCCCAGCACCAGGTAAATTAAGAACTGCTGATTACACAACGTCGATAAGCATCAACGATACAGAGGGGACCTAAGTACCACAAGTGAGGTGAAGCTTAATAGTTCAAAGGGTAAGATAACACGCTCGGGGAATGATAACACGGCTCCTGCTGCAAGTTTGGGATCAGCGGTTTGCAGCAACAAGGGATCCTTGGCAAAGTGCTGATGGGAGGGGAGCTGCCGGGGATGGTGCCGGGAGGGCGAAATGCAGCACTGGCTGCATCAGAGCGGGTTTTTTGCACAGAGAAAACCTTAATGTTGAGGCCCCAGATGCTTCTGAGCCCTGTTCTTCTTGAGCAAAGCTCTTTATGGCTGTGCTCGCGCCGGTGGTACCTGGAGGGAAAACTCGGATTCAAATAGGGTCGGAGAACGGCTTCAAGAAGATCCAGGAACGAGCCGGGCCCCGGGGGGAGCCGGGGAGGTTTTGCGTTGATTAGTGCTGCAAAATGAAAGCTAAGAGGAATTATGACTGCTGTCTGTGAATATATCCGAGGATCAACAGTGGGGAAAGAGAGACTATTTAAGCTAAAGGGCTGTTGGCAGAAGTACAAATGGGCATAAATTACCCATTAATAAATTTTGGCTAAAAACGAGAAGCAGGTTCTAAGCTATTACTGTAATCAGGTTCTGGAACCGCTCTTTGAATGGAAACAGCAGGGACGGAAAATAAATAAATGTTTTTAACATGGATCGTGATAGATTCATGAAAGATAATATACAGCAAGGCCCTTGAGAAACCAGAAACTCTGCTCATGACCCAGGAGGTTCTTTCTACTACTACATTCCTAAAGTAACTCACTGTCTTTTGCTCAAATACTATTTTTCATTATGGAACTAAGATTAATTCTTTTTTTCTTCTCTCTAAAACATACCCAAAGGAAAACTTAGGGGAGTTTGTTACTGAACTCGCCTTCTAATTGTACTCCATACATATTCTTATATCTCTTAAATATTCGGATTCTTTTTGGCAGCTTTGTGTTTCATGAATTTACTCCATCGCATCATTGTGTTGTTCACTGAGTTTTTTATGATTCAATATTCACAAAAGGCTGTCTAGACTATTCCTATCACACATATGCTATAAGCCTTGTTTTCATTTTCTAGTGCATTTTCCCAGTTTTTTGAAGTACAATTCTTTTACAGATTAGACTCTTTAATTTAATTTACCCTACGGATTTTTTTGCGTGTGTGATTCTTATTGTTTATGTTGTATGCATGGTATAAAGCTCTACGGTTTGCTCCTCTGACAGAAAAGGGTAGCTTGATTGATAGAATTCAATTGCTCGATTGAAATAATGCAGCATGTTGCTATCTTACATTTGTTGGTCTTTTTATTAGTTTTGCCTACCGTACCATAAAAATGTGACAAAAAATATAATGATCTTTGTCACCCACCTGGGCCCATAACTCCGTTACGGTAGATATACCACGAAGAAAGAGAGGTGGGAATCTGTGATCGGATTCATAACCTTCCACTCTCGCTATGGGTGACCTCCACCAAAGTTCAGCAGAGAAGCTGAAGGAGTCAAACTTCAAATAACAGGCGATATATGGCAGATGTGCCCCATTACACTCAAATAGGGGAAAAAATGGTAGGTTAGGGAAAAAAAAATCCAGGGATCTTCTTGCCCTCAGCCAAATGCCTAGCTGGGCATCTCCTCCACCTGTGTCCCTTGCTTCCCGTGGAAGCCTGATGGCCTCTGCATCCCAGCACAGCTGGCACTGCTGCTTCCTAACTGCTGCTTAGGAGACTGGGAAAACGCAGCACTAGGGCTGAATTTACCAACCTCGGGAAATAAGACCCCTGCTTAGCAAAAAAAAAGGGGTAAAAGGTAGATGCTTTACAGATATAGGTATTTGCAGACAGGGTCTGCCAGCCAGTTGATGTGTAGTCAGCCCCAGGGACCAGCCAGGTAGCAGGATTTCTATATAGTGCACAGTAACATAACCCAGAAAGCCAGTTAAAGACCCTGCGTGCTGCTAACCGCCTATAGAGCTCAAAGCAAACCATAAGCCCTGGGTGTAACTGAAATCCCCTTCTTTTGTAGAGTTTAGTCACCTGAGCCCAGCCTGCTGGTCACTAACTCCATCCACTTGAAATCCAGAGCACAGCCTTCCTTCCTAAGACTAGGGTGCTAGTCCCGCATTAGTATTTCCAGGACAAAAGCAGGAAGGTGGTATTTGAGAAAGGTGTCATGTCCTGAATACTGCATTGCTCCTGAATTTTCCACAAAACAGTTGCTAGATAAAGTATATGAAGGGTTCTGGGAGCGAAGAGCAGACTGCAGGGCTCCCAGTGCCATTACCACAACCAGCAGGTAACAGGCTCATAATGTCCATTCTTTCACTTTCTATGCTATGATCCCCCAAACCCAAACTCCCTTTTTCCTCACAAAACAGATTCCAAACCAGCCTTGCTCAGTTGAAACACTTCTTTCTAAGCATGGTGCAGCATGGGCTGGACTGCACAATCCTACTGGATATATCTTAGCCCTCTCGTTGATCTTTCCATGCACCATAGTCAAGGCAATAGAAGGTTGAAAAGCAATTTGATACAGTATTTTTTTAAATCAGACATTAAAAACTTGCAATTAGAGAAAAATAAAGATCTTGTTTAAAGAATGTGTCAGTCTGCTCAAAAACAAACATGTCTGGCTGTGATTATGATTCAGTGAAAGGACATGACTTGCTGAGGAGTTCAGGCTGTTTCTGAATAAAAAGACAGTATTAAAAAAAAAAAAAAAAGTCATTTCCAACCTAACAAAATCAAAAAGAACAAGGAATGCTGCAGGATGCTTTTACAGCAAAGCTCAGACAAGCAAACCAAATCTTCTGATTTCATACAGCAGCCACCAGCCCTTTCCAGAAGTGAACGCATCCCTCTTCAAAATACTACCTAACACTATCTCCCTACAACGCTCACGGATAAATTTATTTTTCAAGGATGTACTACTGAGATTTTTTGCTGCCTAAATCTTGACCTACAACAGTTGGCTGAGCTTCAAAACAATTTGTTTTATGTTATGTTCTTCAGCCATAGCATCACAAAACACTTTAAAAGATGAGATCAGCAGGTAGTAGGCATGTAGTAAAATATTCCCTTCACCCCTGGAAATGGCTCATTATTTTGACCTTTTGCTGCTTTAGTTATACCTTGGCTGCCATACAGAAGCATAAGCTAAGGAGGAGTTCACATGGGGAAATTTAAAGTGGCTAAGTGATTTCAGGACTAAAGAGCAGAGACTCATTAATCTGGCCACTAATCTGGATATTTGATTTAGATGTGAAAGAAGAGATATCCCTCATGTGAGAGAAGCACATGCTCACCTAAAGTCATATAACTTACATATCGTTTTAGGTAATTTCATGACACTGAGCACATCCTGAACAGCTTCACCGAGTTATACGAACTGTTGTTAAATTAAGGGTATCTTGTGAGCTGCTGTGACCACCTGCATGGAGGACCTGACAGCACTGCACCGCTCACTGGTCCTGCAGAAGTGCCCGTCGGGACTGCTGCAGTCTGTCCCTTCTCCGGGGTGTCCCTGGAGCCTTCGAGCCCCGCGTGTCCCCGCTGCAGGCAGAGCCGCGCCGGGGCTGGGGACGCAGGGGCTCCGTGTCCCTGCGTGGTGCATCTGCAGCGTGTCACCTTCGAGGCTTTGCACGAGTCAGCTCTCTGCTTAGGCGATAATTAGAGCCAGCTCTCATGTCTTAATTCAGCCAACAGCAAAGTCACCCGCTCGGGGACAGGAAACGTAGGCAATATTCCCCGAGGGAAAGAAGCAGCGACATCAAGAAAAAGGTTTTAGGTTTCCTAATAGACAGGCCCCCAAAGGCAAGGTCTCCTGTGATGCTGATACGTGGTACTGTACAAGGGCCGGTGAAACACGTGGCACATTTAACCTCTGGAGCTCTAGATGAGAAACACCACAGTGACAGCAGCAAGGTGGGAAGCTGGTGTAGTCCTCGTCCTGCTTTTTTATAAGCTGAGAGAAATTGGAAGGTCTGGACACTGAAATGGACTGTGCAAGTGTGAGGTCAACCTTCAGACAGTCAAGACTTCTGTCTGAAAAATTAAAATTATGCTTTTTAGGGAAGGTTATACCTAAGCTTCCTATCTGACAAAGCGATGTCTCCCACTTCTGCTTCTTAAATTTCACTTACTTTGCCCAGCAAGTATCTCAATGACCTTGTTCTTTTCATAGTTCGATGCTCAGCCTCATTTCACATTTTGCAAATAATATTTTTTGATGGACTTAAAGCCACTACTGCTAAAGCTTTGGAGCATTCATTCTACAACAGCAATGCTTTATAGCTTGAGTTTTATATTTGTAATATATATATATACATACACATATATGCATATACATATATGCATGGTATAGACAGCACAAACATTAGCCATTTACTGCTTGTATCTTACAGTTATCATCTCAGTTGTAGTAAATGTAGACTTTCTTTCAAACAACAACAACAAGATCAATCCAAACTATCCAAACTACTTATCAAGCCTCAGAGGATGCTAGAAACATTAATGTTTAAGTTAAATCCCACAGTGTCCTGTTGACCCCTAGCTAATTAGTGCAAGATCACACAAGGGGAACCACGCTCCCAGACGCGACTCCCCTTCTCCCTTCCAGCCACCGGATAACGATGACCTCTAAGCAGAAGCCCTGGTTGTCATTGCAGGTTTGTGTTTGTCATTTCCAGCTCTAGGTCACGTGAAGCCCGATCACAGTGCGTCACCGTATGTCACTGCTCAATGCCCGTCCTAAAACAGTCTCTTGTAGACAACTGATACACCCGACCTCCCCACGTGGACCTTCCAACTCAAAGCCAATCACATTAAAGTCCATTTACATTAAGCAATAGCAATGTTATACGGGTTTGTTACATAACATCACATAAAGCATGATTTAATACAAGTCCTTTTGGTTAAAATGTGTTTTGCTACCAAAATTACACTATATATCTTAACACTTGCTATAGCCCAGAAAGCAATTCTGAGGAAAGTTTCCTATGAACTTAAGGGAAATATTTCTGTTTTGAAGCATTATTTATTGAGATGTCATGGAGTAGAATGAAAATCTTTTTAATTAACTCTCTAAACTTAAACTTACTTTTCTAACATCTTATTAGTGAAGACTCCTGGCTGAGAGCATAGCTGCCAAGTTAACTTCTGCTGCCATTTTACGTTCATGAGCATTTGATCATCAAGTAGACCTGAACATTGCTCTGAAGTTTTTTTAAGTGAAGTTTTAATTAAAAGGAAATTAAGGGAGGCTGTCCGTGGCACCAGCCTTTCCTCCCTGTTTCCTGAACCCAAACCAGCAGCTACAGAGCAATGCTCTGCAACAGCTCTGAATGGCTTGATGCAAAGAGCACTGCTTGCCCGTGTCCAAAGCACTCAACAGACTTAGATGAAATGACTAACAAGGTAAACTTGAAAGTAGAAATTCCTATCCCACACTTAAATAACAGCAACTGATAACATGTACTACAACCACAGACCCAAATCATCACACGTTTGTAATTCATCCAGCCACAATCAATTCTGTAGTACAAAATGCTCAAGCTGAAATTCTTAACACTGCAATTTTCAGTGCTGTGGATGTTATCTATATAAAATGAAATCAATAGAAAATTTTTCATTTATTCCTAGTGGCTGCTAGGTTTGAACCTTACTCTATTTCTAGAGGCATTAACATTTAATCCATTCAGCAAGTTGAAAGGTTTTTTTGTTTTTTTGTTTTTGATGTTTTTCACAACTTGGAAGCCACATTCTAGGTCACTGTAAGTCACACCAATCTACTGAGATTTAGATATGACTCACCCTTGCCCACATTATAGAAACAACATCATTAATGGTCACGAATGCCTATTGATTCCTCCCAAATCAGGCAAGGTTAATTGCCTGCTGCTCCTTGACACATCTTTAGCCTTTCTGCCATCACTGATCACTAACTCCCTTTTGATCACCTGGGGTGAGACACAGGCAGCCAGTAGCTTATATATTATTTTATAGGCAGGCAATTTATAAAAGCAAATCTATATGGATAGCAATAATGTGTCCCAAAGATTGCATTATACATTTATGCTGTGGGGCGCTTATTTTGCCTGTTCGCCTTGATACTCAGCTGAAGAAGAAAAGATTAAACATCCATTAAGCAACACTATTCTAGGAAGAGTGACTTTTCCTCGTGTTTACCTATGGTGTACTGGCTTCCAACTCCATGACCGAGTCTCATCAGTGAATAAACTTTGTGCAGATGAAATGTCTCATAAGTCAATAACAAGGATGAGAAAAAAACTCAGCGGAGTTGGCGGTCAATGATAAGTGATGGAAAAAATCCCAATGTTCAGGACTGAAACTATCCCAGCTTCTTCTAGATATATCTTTAAATAGTGGAGCTCAAGAACTCTGGATCAAATAACACAAATGTATGTCCAACTCATATTTTATTATGCATTAAACCGACCTACACATCAGCTGATATATTCTTGCTCTCATTTCCTGCTTTGTCCTTCCATTTCTCTGGAAATTGCTGTTTGTTTTCACAAATATGACTAATAATGGGGTATAAAACTACTATAATATAAACCTCTATTAAGAATGGTATCTCTAACGTGCTTATAGAACAGGGCCACAATCTTAAAAGACATCAGGGAGGACAGTGCATGGCCACAAGTTCTCAGTTGAGCATTAGAGCTGCTTGTGCCCAAGTCCTTAGATCACTTGACTATATAAGCAAGGAATTTGTGTATTTATATGAATTCATATGTTTAAGTGCGTGGTTCATGGCCATGTAAGTTGACATTACCCATTGAGTCCAGGCACTTGCATGGCCACGTTCTTCTGGGGCCTGTCAAGGTGTTACCATTTGGGGAAAAAGACATTTATGGAGCTAAAAGGCCCCTTCAGCCTTCATCTTTGGTCTGTGGCCTCCACGAATGCTGTAAATCTAACAGTGCAATAAAATGGGGATGGTGTGGGAGTGCTCAACATTTTAGAGAGCCTGGAGGATTATTACTTTGCTTTTCCCAATGTTGGGAGGAGGGGAGAATCTAGTATCTTTATTTACTTTGCTCAGCTCTCAGTTATGTGGAAAAAAACATAATTAAATCATTTCGAAATCATAAACGCACCTATAATAGCTTTTTCTAACGTCCAATTTCATGCCTCTTCATGGAAGTAGTACCTCAGAAATTGCTTCTCTTCATGAATACAACTTCACTTGACAGATAAAATCCTCAGAAATTGCCGAGCAGAAACCTCAGGCTCACCAGGCAGCGCCTTCCCAGAAACTCAGCCAAATGGAATCAATTACATACAGGGATTGAATAACCCATTCCAGAGCACCAAGTGTGCAATGCAGGAAACACACTTTTTTTTTTCTTTTTTTTGGCATGTACAAGCAAACTCACAGAATAGTAAAAGAAATGGTTTTAAGCAAGAAGAAAATTAAACCTGGTAGCAAGGAGAACCTATACTGGACATGCAAAATAGTTATTTTTGCCTTGCAGACATTTAGACACGTATCATTCCGAAATGTGCTGGAGTTTGGAATATGTGATATATTCCTTCCCCAGCAACATTTACATTTACAGTGTTTACCAGTGGAGAAGTCTGGTTATTTAAATGTCTTTCACTGCAGCAAGCACGGGTGGATTGCAAGGGGGCTTCTGGAGAGAGGGTCATTGCTCCACTGGTGATGCAGAAGTCATGGCAAACTCAGCCTAGAGATGTGCGTGGCTGCCAGTCTCCAGAAACTGCAAGTTTACATGATTTTCTTATCATCTGATATATATTTGAGTGTTACAAATGTGTGAGTCTTGCCTCACACACACATGTTGGTGTACAGAAATGCAGATGTTCAGAAGAGCTAGAAAATGTGACCCTTCAAACTTCAAAGCCTCCCAAAGCACTATCCCTTGCACCTGCTCTGCTGGGGTTTGGGATGTGACCCACCATTAATCTCTGTTTCATGCTTTGTCATCATCTCACCTACATCCAGCTAGGACTGCATACCCATAAGTTTACTAAAAGTGCTAAATATACTTAAAACACGATTTGAAAATATTAAATTAGCAGTCCCATTGTAAAGTAACGTTCCTGTCATTTTACCATGACTCATCTTTCTTCATTGCTTTTCTTGTATTTTACGCCACTAACGAGTCTTTAGTCCCCGGTAATGTATAATTGATTCAGTGTTGCTGAGTCTGAAAGCAATAGGAGCACAAAAATTGCTTTTCATTCATTGCTTCATTTAGTAGTAAGTCAATGCTCTATCCAGTGCAACAGCTCCAGTGCTCAAAATCATTACTGCTCATACATGCTATTGTCATAGGCACAACAATACACAGGAAAGCTTAATCTAATTTTCAGTAATTATTTTTGTTACAGGACATTTGCTATTTTTCATAGTGACTTCTGCAGCTGTTGTTTTAGTAACAAATTACTCTAAGCCTCTAGAGCCCAAAAGAATGTCCTCTCAATAGCTCGTGCTGTCAAGCAAACGACGGGAAAGCAGCATTGGCCATTAATGAAGCTTTTCAGTCACTTCTATTTCTTATGGTTCAGCAACAACTATATTTTTATATAACTTTATATACATTTAAATTAATGTATATTGATGCAGATGAAAAGCAAAATGCACAAAGGTTTTCACACAAGAAGTCACTGACACGTATTACTAGTAGGGACAGCAAAAATGTCTACGTATGTCATACCCTGCCCCTTGAGCATCATATGGAATATATAATGTGAAGTCAACAGGGTTTTTTAAGACCTAAGTCTTCCTATCTGATAAGACCACCAGTGTTTTTCTTGAAAAGTTTTATCAAGTAAGTTGTATTAAGCAAGAAATTGTTTCCGAAGACCTTGCTTATAGTATATTTATGCTATTACTGCTGGACACATGCCTGAAAAAAAATACAGTGTTTACATGTCACTGATAGCTATGTTCTCAGGAACCAACAAAATAAACTTGATACATTCTATATGGCTGTTAATGATGTTATTTTACCATGTTACGAAACCCAGTGGAAAAGTTTAGGTCTGCCCAAAGTTAAAAATAACATTAGAGTAGCTGAGCAAAAAAAAAAAAAAAAGGTAATTTATTTAGTGACTTTTAATAAAAGCTATTAAAAGTACATGAATTTCATCACAGGCATGTACACCAGAAACTCTGGATTTATGACTAGTGTGAAAATAAAAAGGCAATTAAACAGTTAGTGATTTAAAACAGGTCCACTATAATTACATTTTTCATAAAGAAAACAAAAATTGAAAATTAAATTGCATTTTCAATGGTAGCTAAATTTAAGTGTGCACAGCTGACTTTTTCTAACGTAATCACAAGAATAATTCTATTTAAATGGAGAAAGACGTGTGCTTTGTTCTGCAAAACCTATCAGCAGAAACCAAGCACTCTCACACGTTTGCTGGGGCTCGGCTACCTTGGGGCTGCACGGAAAGTGAGGTGGACAGTGGGGCCACCACTGGTCCTTGTCTCCAGGGCTCTGCTCCTTGGTTTCTCATAGCCAGCGCTCTAGTCCTAGTTCTCCTTTACCCATGTCAACTGGACACAAAGGTCCTATATAAGACAAAAATCAAATTTGTAGGTCTAACTGATGGCTTCGAAATCTTTTTAGGTGTCAAGAGCTAGAAATCAGGCCGGGGAATAATTATATCCATCATTTCATCTAGCTCCTTAAATTAAATGGCTGAATTTCACAAGTGCTGAGCATTTTTATCTCCAACTGCTACAAGGAATTGACTCAATGGGAGTTAGAGCTGTTCACCCTGTCTCAGAGATATATTCAATTTGCACATCTAAATTTGAATTTAAAAGGTTCATTTGGCTACCATCTCAGGGAACAGAGGAAATTAAGATTTGCTGAAAGAGAAAAACAAAATGTGTGTTTTTGTAGGCCCATCACTTTCCATAGCTTTTGGGTGGAACAAATTCTGACACTGGAGTTTAGGAAACTTAATTCTTTTGCTTTCAATAGGTTTTTGGGTCTATTCCTCGCATCAAGTCACTGTCTCCCTCTTCCTGATATCTCCCAATCTTCAATATTGCTACATGCTCCCCATTTTCTGTCTTCCCAGGTCTGCTAACAGAAGTTCTCCCTCCTCAACATGATCAGTGCTTCAAAAAGCACCTTTTTTTTCCTGCTTTGACAGTTTATTGGGCTCAGCCCCACATACAGAGCAAAGGAAACAAGAAACAAAAGGCTTTTCTGCCCAACTGCCTCTAACAGACAGTCTCTCCTACTAAAGAAGTAATATGCAACCAATACCCAACTGCGAAAAACAATTCCTCAATTTTCGCTGAAAAGAGATTTCAGAAGAAAACAAGCTATTATTTTGTAGTGTTTCTGCTTTCTAGTCCATGTTAATGAGGTTGTAGGGCACGCTAGAATAAAAAATTCATCATCTCAAGCAACTCACTGTTGCCTGATTATGACTATACTATTAATTCAAGCTGTTTAATATACATTAAGTCTATACTGTATTTTTTTGTTTCACACTTCAGTGACTGTTTAACTTCCTTATGTTCAGCCGTGGTATCTGCTGCCTGCAGCAGCTACTGCCAATCTCTGCCCTCAACACAAGTTAGCAGCAAACGGCTCTGTTTTTACACACATACATAACCTGCATGTCCATAATCACACATGTGCCATCTTCAGAAATACTTGAGTGGGGACAACAGATAACAGGCACAAACACAGGCTGGATGCAGCAGAGCACAGAACAAATCTGCATTAACATGATGATACCAACAAACTCCTTATGAATTAGCTGCTTCTGTTGTATATCACGGCTTTGCTATTTGCAGTAACACTCAGTATACCAGAAAAAGTCCTTAATCCCTGCAAACCATAAAACTATGAATGACCTCAGTTACAAAACGATGCCACTTGGTTCTACACTAAAGGCTGCACCCTAAGAATTACGTGAAAACTGAGACTTTATAAGTGGTTTAATTATTTGTACATTGCAGGATACATGCATTCAACCCTACATATTTAATACATATTGTTTCTGAAGCCATACCATCTATGGCAAGGTCAGCCTTACAGGTCCATTTGCCTGATATAGCCTGCAGTGTACACTGAAAACGGTAGCTGAAACACAACCCAAACAAGCAGACCACATTCACCCTCGCAATCACAACCAGTTTCAGATGATGTCCTTTATGTGGCTGATAAATGGACGTTATTATGAAGGCGTCTATAAGATGGGTCTATCGAATAAAATAAAGACTTCAAGTACTATTAATATTAATGAATGAGGTCAGGTCAGGTAATTTAACACCTGACTGAATTGGAATCCAATCTGAGAAACCCTTTAAAAAAGACACATTCAATGCGGTAACATTCACAGTGAGTTGTGAACATAATCATAACCTCAATGAGAAAATGCCTGCCGTTTTAGCAAAATCTGACACGGATTATGTGCAAAAACAGCATGGTAAGCAAAAGCAAATTCCCGCGAATTAATTTGACCTTGATGAAAGGCACATATTTTTATCAATCAGACTTAACAAATATTGACTTTAGGCATTAACCAAAGACATACATAAACACCCAGGTTGTTAAAACAGTTGTCAAGTTCATCCTCCTCCTGAAATCACAGTTTGCTGATAAAGATCTAGCTGAACTTAACCTCTCTTAAAAAAAATAAAAGAAAAAAAACACTGCCACGGAAAGCAGCAGTCTGATGGATTCTTCTTCTCTGCCTGTCAACTGCTAAAAGAAAGATCTGTCAGCCAGGCAGACTGAAATCTCGAGCGGGAGAGCGGGCTAGGATAAACACACAACTTGTACCGGGTGTAATTATAACTGTTGCTGACTCCGCCGTGCTCGTGACCCGGCCTCCTCGCGCAGAGCCGGCAGGGAGGCTGCGAGGAGAGGCGCGGATGCTCCACGTGCTGGTGCCCACAGCTGAGCTTTGCGTCTCCGTGCCCGCCGGGAGGGTGGTGGGGCTGCCGGCAGGGCATCGCGCTGCTGGGGCGCCTTATGCAGGCACAGCACCTACAACGGCAACGGCGTCGGC
>JAVCKT010021421.1:21848-32426 GCA_032273925.1 Rhynchotus rufescens
CTCGTGACCCGGCCTCCTCGCGCAGAGCCGGCAGGGAGGCTGCGAGGAGAGGTGCGGATGCTCCACGTGCTGGTGCCCACAGCTGAGCTCTGCGTCTCCGTGCCCGCCGGGAGGGTGGTGGGGCTGCCAGCAGGGCATCGCGCTGCTGGGGCGCCTTATGGGCGGGTAAGTAGAAGGCTTTCCTCATAAAAGAGCAATATACACTAACTGGTCTGTTCTTTAATTTCCATATATATGAAAGATGAAAAGACACTTTAATGTACTTCCCACTCTTTGTTCTTTATGGATGATGGGTGCTAGTAAAGAGGAAGAACAGCAGTGAAGGAATATTGAGAATTACAACTATGAAACTACGAAAAATGGTGGTATCTTCCTTCGAGCCACTCCATCAGGAGAGCAGCGAAGGATCTACCATGACTCTTGAGAAAAAAACCAAGTTTTCTCAGGCATTTCCTTGCTGCTCTGCCCGGATCAGAACCTGCTCGGTACTGACAGGCTCCCTGTGAGGAGCAAGGGCTCCCCGTCAGCGAGGTGAGAGCGAGATTGGATTTGAGGGCAGCACAAAAGCTTTCTTCTGTACCGCGGCGTTCGTACATCTATTTTGTGTCACATTCAGCCTTCACCGAAGAAACACCTTGAGGCATTTCATGCCTGTGTTGACATTTCAATTAAGCTGCATTTAAATAGATTTGGTTGTGCTGAGCCTTATTTCTTGGTAGAAAAAAAAAATGCTTTCCATTCTAAATATAGGTTTAAGGAGTTATTTACTAAGTCGAATCCTGTCAGAAAACATGCTAAGGAGGCAGCAAAGCAGAAAGACACTATTTACATCCTTGTGTTTTTTAACAAAAGTCTTGTCTCTCATCCTCTTTTCATCTGCTTCCTGACTCCAGACTCTGCTCAGGGAGGCCAGGCGCGAGCAAAGCGGGACCTGCGAGGCCTCCAGCCCGGCACACAGTCACTTCCCAAATCCGGGAAGTGCTGCCAGAAGGAGACAGGGAGCAGCCCAGTGTTGGGGGCCTAGGCAGGAGCATAAGCTCCGGAGGAGCCTCGAAATGACGGGCTGTATTTGCCCTCAGCAAACAGCTTGAATTTTCTCCAAGTCTGAGTGAAGTGATAGTAGAGAAGTGCTGGAAGATCTTCTCTCTTTTTCTTTTTTCCCCTCATAATTTGCCAGACTTTCTGCAAGCGCTGACCTCTCTACAGGCCATGGCAATGTCAAGGCCCTGCCACGCGGAGCTCCATTAAGTAGCTTGTCTAGAGCAAACCCTCAGGAAGCTGCCCATTCCTAAAACATATATATCACATTCCTAGGTTTTGAAGAAAGAAAACTAAAAGTCAGTTATGTTTTATACATTACCTCCCTTCCATGGCTAAGGAGAGTAATAAGTGTTTAAGTAACTCCAAATTCTCTGGAGGTAAAGGCTTATTCTTTATTTTTTTCCTGTGGATGTATATCTCTGCCAGTTGCTTTATCATATCCCATAATACTAAGCTTTTACCGAATCTAGTTTTATGAGAGAGAATACAACAAGTGTGCACATCTATTCAGCAATATATACAATACTCACCTCTTAAGTACACCCAGAAATAGAGGCAGGAATGTGAAGGTGATCTCCGGAGAATATATCCATACCCATCGCCACCCTTAAAATCCCATGCTCAAATATCAGCGCCAAAAATAGCCTCCTAAAGGTGACACTGCTGTGAAACATGTCACAAGTTGCAGAAAGAGCCACATGGATACATAAGCCACATCTGCAGTGCTAACACAACTTTGCACATTTATTTGGGGTATTCCTTTTCCACTTAGACAGCAAGTTTGTTGTTTCCGGGAGTATTTCTAAGTACAAGGAATTATCCATGTTGCATGCTTGAAAATCCCATTATTATGGGAATGTGAAACATTGCCTCAAAATAGCATTTTGATCCAAGACAGGAATCTGGAAATCAAAATGTGTGAGATAACAGAGCCGCTCTGCACACTGCTTTTTCCTACGGAACAATTCTAGAAGACAAAGAAAGCAAATACGCCAAGATAAAATATTATTTTATAAAGAAGCAGAAATATGACCACATCCCATACAGCCAGAAATGCAGCAGGCAATAAACAGCTGTTGCCTGTCTCCTCATGCACAGGCTGGCACCTACGTTTTACTTTTTATGGGTCAATAGTCAGGGAACTCCAGGTTTATCATTATGCACATATGTCTTCAGCTCATCAGTGTATAAGTAATTTCTCAGCAGTTGCCTGTGTTCCCCAAATTCATTCCTGCACCCACTGAAACATAGGAGTCATCAAGGGGGACACAGAACAAATCCTTTGGGAAGTCCCTGGGGTGCAGATGTGCCACCAGCCGTTGAGCAGCATCACACCTGGCTTTCAACAATGTAGTTAAATCCTATGGAGTATTTGAATAGAAAAGAATTATTATTATTCGGGTGACATAAGGGTTATTCCGGGCCTTAGATTTGATGATAATTTCAGACCACATTATCTATCCAAGTGTAGTGATTTGTCGCTTGTCGTGTTATTTAATATTTTGTTTCAAACCCATTTGCTCTCTTTGTCTCTGCAGTAGGCCAGGCAGCTACTGGATGCACATCCTTCCTGCAGGTTGCTGGCTAGTGAAGTAAGAAATATTGCTGCAGCTTTAATCTAGTGCCTTGGACTTGATTTATATATGTGGTCATTACAGCAACGCACAGAAAAAAATAACAAAATAAGAACAAAACCCAGTCCTGAAGTGTTAAGTTAAGAAGAAGGCTGTTGAGTAAATTTAGTAGTATCAACAGAACTCACCTAGCACTCTTTATTTGCAGAAGGAAACATATATTTTTTAAAAGCTGTCAAGACTGCGAAGGAAAATTTACCTTTCAAGTTAAAGTTTGAAGGAAATACTGAAGCAACAGAGAGTCTAGTTTTCCTAAAAAATTAACCTGCAGTATTAATCATGCAATCATAGAATCAGAGAATCCTTCAGGTTGGAAGGGACCTCCAGAGGTCATCTAGTCCAACACCCTGCACACACAGGGTCACCTAGAGCACGTGGCACAGAGTCGCATCCAAGAGGGTTTGGAAGATCTCCAGAGAAGGAGACTCCACAGCCTCACTGGGCAGCCTGTTCCAGTGCTCTGTCACCCTCACTGTCAAGATTTTTTTCCTTAAGTTCCTGCAGAACTTTGAGTGCTTCAATTTGTGGCCGTTTCCTCTAGTTCTGTCAGTGGTCACCACTGAAAAGAGGCCACCCCATCCTCCTCACTCTCTCCCTTGAGGTATTTATAGACACTGATCAGATTAATGACAGATACTAAAACACAGCTAAGATTCTCTTACAAGTACCTCCAGTACCTATATTTTTGAGATAATGGGAACATTTTTTAAGACTATCTAACCAAGCAGTTCTTTGTTCCACACAGAGTTAAGCTGAGTGAAGTTAATCTTAGCTATCTTTAGAAACAGAGTATAATGAGCACATACGGTAGGGGTAGAATTCTTACCCATTCTTACTCAGGAGACAATCTGAATAGTATTAGAGATGTTCTTGGCATAGTCAGTATAAAATCCAATGCAAGGGTTGTTCTGAGACCCAAGCACTGTAGTGCTGAAGGAGTAAACAGCTGAGAGAAGAACAAAGGGACATATCCTTACACTCTGCTGACTGGCTCTGGATGGATGTTAAAATTATGTCTGCTCACTTTTGAGGTTACACCATGACAGATTGTTATCTGCTTTATATACCTGGAAATATGATGTTGTTCCTATTTACTGTCTACCCCAAAATACAGTGGTAGACCACCACTTCCCCACACAGGGAGTTACTGAAGGCCATGTATAGTCTGGGCTCCCTACATTAGGCAACCATGAGCATTTTTAGGAAATTGTTCTTACAGTTCCTCTGTAGAGCTGATCTGGTCTGTAATAAGCAGAGCAAGTTGCAATCTCAAGATAGTTACACAGCCAGGACTGAGAAGAATTAAATCTGTCTGATCATTTGCTATGGAACTATCCTGACCTACTTCGTTCATAAGTACTTTTGAGAAACAGGGAAGGAACATGGACACAACTCAGTATGAGGAGACCTTTTCTAGCCTGTAGAAGTCACTCTAATATCTTTAAATAAACTGTTAATAATAATAATAATAACAATAGTGCCTCTTTGGAATAAAAGTAAAATGGAAAGTTGATTTTCTTGTTAGAATGAGATGGAATATCAAGCAGAGCTGTGCCAAAATGCAGAATTCAGCTCTTAATGGCAAAAACAGATCTTTTCAGTTCAATACAAGAATAAAACCAACAGGACGATACTCCAATGTAAGCACTTCTAACAGGACTCCCAATTAAAATTCTACTGACAAAATCCTGCAATATGTCAACCAGTAGGAAATACAATTGTTCTGCAGACCCAGGTTGTCTACTAGATACAACTACATCCAAACCTATCTTCAAAAATTTGTATGGAGAACTTCAGGGGACCAGTATTATTTTTACTGATTTTTTTACGATGTATAATGCTCTCTGAAGTGCTTTTATTAGTTCGTTCAGGTTTTTAACAAATTGAGAGCCCATCCAGGATCAGAGACTTCCTTTCTTTCAAGTGGGAGCTCCAAAAACCCTTCCAATGTTCAGAAGTTCAAACCAAGTGCTGACTATCACAGTGTGCTCTTCCTGACCCGAATATTTCAGATTCAGAGGTTTCTAATGAAAATCTCCCATCAAACACTTCTTTATTGACAATGGTGTGCTCTTCAGAACAAAGAGGGCTACACCTTGAGAATAAGAAATGTGTATCTGCAACCCTCCATATTTTATTGACTACAAAAGTTCTCCGATTTCACGCTTTCTCCATGCAGAAATGACATAAAAAAGGCCATTGTAATCACCGGAGAATCAAGGCTGCACGAAGAGCCCATTAGTGCTGCTAATGAGGCTGATACCGCTGCGTGGAGTCACTCTTTGCTACCGCTGCTCCCCGACTCAGGCACTCGGATGAACTCGGAGCCACATCGTCCAACACCGAGAACGCAGCACAACAAGGTCACATCTGTGTAGCATTAGGGCCGTTGGTAAGGGCAGAAGAAGAAGGAATTATTTAGAAAATGGCCAGTGTGTTGGTCTCCTGTCCTTGTATTAGCACATTATTCCTAGAGCAGAGGAGGTGGCTGCTAGAAAAATGAGTCCTCCAATGCTGCACCCAGCTCTCCGCAGTTGAGGCAGGTTGTAAGTCCCCTTGGCCATGGCAATGTCACGGGAAGGTGACTTAACGGAGCCTGCAAAGTGTCACTGCTTTATGTGAGCAACCTGAGATACAGGGCACGTGAGCATTCACGTCCACACACACACGATTTGTGCAGCCTCCAGCTCAGCGTAAAATCAAGCACTTCAAAATATGGCAATCGTAACTCCACATTTTCAGATGGCACCATTTGTTACAGCATGGTTGTCTGCTGTGTATTTTATCTTCTACATATGAAAAATTTATAGGCATTCTTGAAAACGTTTTTGAAAAATTCCGGGAAGTCGCTATCAACTCTCAGGATAAAGCAGCTCACATCATAAAAAATTTCTTCTCTGTGACACATTGGTATCAGAAAGCAGGCTCCAGTAAGAACTTACGACTGACTTAACTCATGACCACCCCAGGGCACAGAATAAACTAACTGAAGGAGAGAGATCTCTGTAATCATATGGGAGAGGCAGAAAAATTGACTGATAGGAAAGGACTACTTGAACTATGGCATTTTATACTACAGATACATTTCATAAATGAAAACAAATCCAGAGATGCATGAAGTTCATTCTTAACTTAGTGACATCTTACTGATGTCTGCTGAATTTGGCAGGCCCTTCAGCTTTGGTTAAGTTTTCCCCAATTATTTTGCCATGTGATGTGCATTTTGACAGGAAAGCATTTAGCATTTCATTTCATATTGAATTTAATTAATTTAATTCAATTTAATTTCATACGAAATTACGTAATGCCATTCTTCAAAGATCAATGCAGACACAAAATATGAAAGGTAGATATTGATAAAAATCCATGGAGAGGCAACTGAAAGCTAGAAAAATATCAAGTGTGGAACAACAAAAATCCCAAGTTCAGACACCTGATGACAATTACAGGTGAAAAATAGAAAGTGAATATATTTCCATGGTCTCCTATCTCACACAAGAATGACTCTATCCCTATATATATGTGTGTGTATATATATATATATTTAATGAAATAACATTCAAAAAGACCTTCAAGAAGAACAACTGGAGCAGCTGCAGTATTTTCAGGTTTTTTGAAAGGCAGAAGGTGACCTCATCTCATTGAAAACTGCTGGTCAGCAGCAATAGTTTGTCCCATATTTTTTTCAAAGGAGAGAAGTGCTCCCTGACTGAGACGAGCGTGGGCAGGACGCGTCAGCTCCCAATGATGCTCGGCTACCGGACCCAGCAGAGATCCAGTGGTCAACAAGTTTCCTATCTCCTTTCAAAGAAAGGAAGTAGACCTCATTTAGAAAAAAATGGAAGCTGGATGCTTGCTTTTTTTTCCTCTTGTGAATAGAAGGGGCAGCAAAACGGGCTGATTAATGCAGCCACATCGATTTTGTTGTGTGGAAGAGCGAGAACCCACTGCCTCATCCCACGAAACAAACAGATGTGGGTGCCTATGGGCTCCTCTTCTCAAACTGCCAAGAGCGGCTGTTCAGTTAATAGTATTACTAGTGCAGTGAATATTAATAAACCCGTATTTTTTCCTACTTGAGAGAATCAGGTCAATCTTTATTTTAAATAATAAGATCTGAGAAAAAAAAAAAAAAAAAAAAGGCTAGTTTCATTTGCCCATGACAATGATGCAGAACTGGTGCTAATTTGGAACTCAGAATTTAACAAATCGTGCCTGTTAATTGCAGGGGAAAACAAGTCCTAAAATGAAATCAAGTCCAAATGAGGACCAGACTCCCTGTCCTCACACGGGGCTGCAGTGTCAAGAGGCTATTGCTCAGAATATTGAAACTAAAAGATGCTGATAAAGCAGCTTAGGACATTTAGTAGCCGGAGCACAAACACGACAATCGCTGCCACGCCGAGGCAGGATCCGTGCTGGGAATTACCTCCCAGCGCCCACGGAGGTTGGCAGTGTCACCCCGCAAGCCCTGAGGCGCCGCCGCTCACTCGCCTCTGCAGCTCCCTTCCCAGCTCAAACACCTTCTGACCTGTCCTGTGACAACCTGCTCTGCGCAGCTTCTCTCGTTTCCATCAAACCTGGGGTTTCTCTCCATCCTCACGCACTCTCTGTGAACACTAGGGGGAACAACGGAGTTATTTTTCACCTTGGCTGTGCAATTAAAAAGAATATTTGTCCAGAGGACTCACAGATTATTTATTTATTTGTCAAAATTTGGTGAAAAATACTGAAGCCAGTTTCCATGTGGCTCTTTCTATTCTTCTTGGCTTTGTAATTTGGTAATTCTTTTCTTCATCATTTTGTTTTCTTGACAAATTTAAAACTCAGCTTTTGTGCATCCCAAAGCAAATGGTAACAAAAAGTGATGTGACAAATAAGCTGTAGCAATTAAGGATACAAGTTTGATGTGAACTAAACCAAAAAAGAAATAGTATGGTAAAGAATGTGACAAAAGCAGTACATGAACAAAATTCACTTATGCATGAAAAAATAAAAAAAAAAGAAAAAAAAATAATACTTCAATAGAAGACACATGAAGATCTGGAGCGATTTCCCGATTTCCTGAATGATGAAATCACAAAACAAAAGGGTGAATGAAAAAGCCCTTAGTCTTTCCCATTCTTGTCAGCATCCTGAATGATGTTGTGTTGTCCACATGCCTTTTCCCTTTAACATGCTCTGCTTTTCTATGGTACATTTTTGCGGACAATATTTTATATAAATGTTTGCAAGTAGCAAAGAACGTTAGGAAAGTATGAAACAAAAAACAGTGCAAAGAGCAAGAGTAACTGCAGTAATAGCAATTTAAGTTCTGATATCTAAACCTGAGACTCACTTTCTTCTTTTAAAGATGAAGAGCATGTCTGCAAGTGGTAAAATCCTTCTGATGCAGTGTAAGCTTCTAAGTAAATCAAACAGATTTGCCTTGCTCACTTATTAAAACACAAATGGCCTTGTACCGACCAACTGTCTTTCCACTAAAAGCAGATTATGCAGAGAGAAGTCGGAAACTTTGGCTAGCACGTAGCTAGCTTGCAGACAGGAGGTGGCTACTCATTATCTCACTCATTTGCTCTTGCTGTGTGTGGAGTCAGCTGCATGAGCGAGCGCTGCTCCTCTGCTCGGGAGCAGAGCTGGCTGCTGCAGACCGGAGCCTCCCCCAGTCCCCCCAGGGTCACCTCCCAGTATCTGCCCATGGGCTCCCAAACTGCCCCGTTTCAATTAAATTTATTGCACGTAAATATAAAAATCTGTCTGTATGTGGTGGTTCATGCTGTCAAAACCTCACGCTTGCCAAACTTTCAAATCACTCTTGAGATAATGCTATGATTGGTTAAACATGATTCCCTGGGATCTCTCTAATACTATGTTATAATAGCCATCCATATATACACATAATAATTATTATTTTTCAGGAGATAGCAGTAGCCCCAGCACAGGAACAAAATGAACCCAGCGAGCCTGTTCTCTGGGGAGATCCAGTCTGAGAGCCCATGTGAAAACCACTTTGAGCAACTCAAATGTTCAAGACCCTCCTGTGCAAACAAACATATTCTTGAAGTCTCTGTTTACTTCTCCACAGCTTGGCCTCAAAACTCAAACTGTGTTTGAAAAGGAAGTGTGAAAACGTTGAGTTTTGTGCACGGCAGCTGCCTGGGCTGGCAGGGCCGCACGTGTGGAAGCGGCTGCGCATTCCGGCCTAGTTCCCATCTCCATGGCCTGTGCTGATTTCGGAAGCATCCCACTAATGCTCACTATAAGTAGTGATTTCTGTCTCATTGTCTCCATTTGCAGGCTTCTTGCAGACGAGTTTTATTGTGACAGCAGAGGTTTTCAAGGCTGGGGATTATAAAGTGTCTCATGAGGCAAGGCACTTCATGGATTTTCCAAAAAGGCTGTAATCTCAATATTACATTATGAGATTAAGGTTACAGTGTGGCTTTTGTTCCTCTTCCTATCCAAAGAGTAGCTTAAAGGGCTGAAATGATGCCAATGGAAAAATGACATCTGCTGCTTAGCTGAGCTGCCGGTCGGGATATTGCTACAACCCAAAGCAAAGGAGACGCTGCACAGGCCTAGGATCACCACGCGGAAGGAGTTTGGAGTAGGAATGGATTAGGACTGGGTTGGAGAGAGGTTTAGAGGATGGGAAGGACAGCTTGAAAGGGATCGGCAAAAGGACTAGCTCTTTTTCTGACAACGCACTCAACGTTTTGATCAGCAGCCTTTTACCAAGGGAGTTTCTTCATGTATGAGCATTTCACCCTGGATCCATGAAATCATGGAGGAACACGGAGCCGCACGGAGCCTCCGCAGCGCCGACCGCGGCTCCTCGCCCAGCTGCTCAGGATGCTCCGTGTGCTCCACGCATCCGCTCCCGGATCGATTCCGATAACTTTATCCCACAGTTCTCTGTTTAATTGGGGTTTGAGCTCAACAAACCACAGAAGATTGTTTGAAACGCTCCTGGTGTCACATTATAACTGTTTTTACTATGAAACAGCAGCTCCACTTTTCTTCTGTGGTAAAAGGTAGTGACACTGCAATAATTATTTTTGTATTAAATGGATGCATTTTGTCATGATAAGGTATTTTGGCTTGACTTTCAATAAATAATAAAATGTGAGATATGCTGGACACACAGTTTAATATCCGCCCATTAAGGCTTCAGGTACTGCAGTGGTTAGTGTAGGAACCTCACCAGTATAAAATATATTTTCCTACAAAAGCACCTTTTAATTTATCTACATTTCTCAAAGTTTGCTTGTACTTTGACTCCAATGCACACCTTCAAAAATGATTTCTGTAGAACAGAAGATTTTAAAATATATCTAGTGTGCTCTCCTGTGATTACTCAAAATAAATATAACCTTTTTACACCGATTATTATTTTTGGCCAGTAACTGCGGGATGAATTCCCTACAACTGTAATTTCCTGCCTCTTTGGTGACGCATGAACCAAAGTAAAATCTAGCTCAATTTTTCAAACTAGCTCATACTGAAAAAATAACACAGATGAGCCTTTATTAACAAAATCTGCAGATACTTTTTGTCTGCACTTGAATGAATTAGGTGGCAGATTTAACATATAATCAGATCCTCTTTTTACGTACTTTGATTTCAGAACAAATTCGCATTTTAAGCGAGTACTATTTGCTGATTTTAAGTGTTAATTAATAAAAGTGATGCTAAAAAAAAAAAAAAAAAGTAATTATTGTGGTGGCTTAGCACTCAGAAAAAGGACTTTCTGCACAAACCTTTTGGATCATGCTCAAAGTTACCCCACTGAATGGAGCTACATTTAAAATCACACTTTCTCCTACCTAGAAATCTACTAGCTGCTTAATTAGCACTTAACGTCCAGTGAGACAACATAATCTGTCATTTCCTTCTTTCTGAG
>JAVCKT010021428.1:0-13919 GCA_032273925.1 Rhynchotus rufescens
TTTTAAGTAATGAAAGTTTGTTTTTGTACAAATATTAAAGGGCCGTGGTGTACCCTGAGTGATGGCCCAGGCAATCCTATTGGACCTCCAGGAGGCTGAGTTAAGGAGGTATAAGGCAGCACAGAATCTGACCCACTGTATTTACTTGCTGGTTGAAATTACTACAAAAAAGATCACCATTTTTTGTTAAGTACAGAGACTTAACCCAATGTGAGCTGTGTGGGCTTGACACAAAAAAAAGAAAATCAAAACTTTGGAAGTCTGACAGGTGGCCTCAGCCTAGTGCCCAGAAATTCTTCTCTATTAAAAGAAGAGAAAAAAAGAAAAAAAGAAAAAAAAACCTTTCATCGTATCCTAAATTGAAAAGGCGGATTAAGCATGCTGGAGGAAAAGAAAGGCATTAGGATCAGTCTTTCCGGTGATAGAAAATAAGCAGAGAGATCTATCTGTCTCTGATCTATCTATCCTGATGCTGTCTATGAGGTTGCTTCCTGAATATTTGATATCCAGGATCAACCAACACAGCAATAGGCTCCCCAAACACCAACTGTACAATACAGTCCCCAATATCTCAGCTCTTGGACCAAACAAATGCTCATAAGCTGTTCTGGACACTGACAGAAAATTAGCATTGTATTCATTTGGGGGATTATAAATAAAATATAAAGAGGACATCCCTTTCTACAAGTCAGAAAAAAAAAAATACAGCCCTGTTGCTGGAAGGATGGTGCTTGGGAAAGCTGGAGGACTGTTGCTTTCCCAGCAGCTTCAGCAGTCATTTGAGGTGAAAGTCTGGAAGCATGGGATAGATGTGTCTCACGTCCAGGTGTTTCGCTGGTTGGTGCTTGGCACCGTGGATCATTCTGCTGCTTGTCCTGGCAGCACCCACGTGGCTTGTGGGGTGGGTGAAACACTCTGCTGCTGCACCTTGGTAGCTTTGCATGCATTTCCCAGAGAGAATGGAGACGTGCCAATTGCTGGGTGTACATGCAAGGGCTGAATTAATATGCTCTGTGTGCTCAGTAAATCTGGCACTCGCTACAATAGCCAGCCTGGCCACATATATAAAATTTTCAGAGTGTAAGGCCCTTTCCTGGCGTGACCTGGAAGAAAGCAGCTCACCCAGCAGTAAAGGCTGAGCTCCTCTGATTTATGGTAGAGACTCATCTCTGTTATAAAGCTGCATCTCAGAGTTCTCATTACAATCAAAGAACACTGCAGCTGTTATTTTTAATTTGTGCCTAGGGATGTATTTTGTGGGAAGGAAAAAAGAAAAATGAAAATAAATATTTTTAGAAGAAGTCCTCCTGTTGCAGCAATAGCAAAAAACAAAACTTGGCTTAGTTCTGTGCAGGGAAATGGTGGCATGCACTTTTCACCATGGGGGACTGAGTAGTGAGCACACAGCATAGCAGGGCTGTTAGACTAAGTGCTATACACATATATGTCATTGGAAGATCCTATATACCCAGATGTAGAAATACATGCTGCAGATCTTGTATTGAGTTCTAGAATATGCAGGAAACAGCATTTTCTTCAGAGTGCTGGTTTCACCCTTGTAGTTGAACGGTTGTCTTAGTTAGATCGTGAGCGTATGTGAGCTAGCAAAGTTCAGTTGAATCAAGAGAGGGAAGCCACTGTAAATAAGCTTCAGACTTCATTTACAAGTCCTGCAAGCTGGTTCTTTCTGTTCAGATTGTGTGAACAGCACATGCTTTGAGAAATGATGTGTTGCAGATGTGGTCTGACTGCTTTTGTTTAAGGACACCAGTACAAACTATAGCATTAAAACTATATAATCCTTGTGATGGACCCATGGATGAGTCATGCAATCCAGAGGAGCCAAAGGCAAGGGGGTAAGGATGCATCTTCGGTGGGTGGCCTGAAAGAGGCATCATTTCCAGTAGTATGCCTGATCACATGGTTAACAGTAGGTTAGAAAGCAACTTGGAGGGTTCACAAAGGGAAGTGGGATCATGTGGCAAAGCAGTAATTGTTATTAATTGATCTATTACCAGATCAGAGGTACATTAGTGACCTGCAACACTCACCCAGTGCACTAACCCATCAAAGGTTCTACTAACATTATAATGTTAAAACAGTAATGAAAGGGTATAGAAACATAAGACTCCATAATGTGACACTGTTGACAGTTGTCCTACTCCTGGAAGATCACTTTAGCTGAATATAACCATTCTTGTGGGAGTCAATTGTGTTACATTACAGAGATGGAAAGGGCAGTGGGCATTACAAAAATAATTGCTCGCAAACACGCTTAGCACTTCTCCTAGGTGCTGCTCTGAGTTATGTGAATAAACTGGAGATGATCAAACTTCTTTGAATGCTCCTATTAATCTCTGCAGTTGAACTGAAGCCACAGAAGTCACTAAGGCAGGAGATCATTAAAACATATAGCTAGCAAGGATAAAACAAGAGGGATTGGCTATTGACCAAGCCTTGATTGCTATCAGACACTTAAGAATATTATTTTTCCCTGCTCTCCATCCCCAGTATAAGTTTGCTGAAAGCTTATGGGGAAAAGTAGCAAGAGTATCAGCATTAGTGTCAGGACACGTAGAGCAGCTGCCTTTAGACCTGGCCACTCACTTCTTAGGATACAACCTCCCTTCCTTGAAACCACATGGAAGGAAGCCTCCAAGCAATTGCCCTAGCACTGGGCTACTAGCTGGGCTCTTGTCCCAAGGCCACAGTCATTATCCAGATCCTCTTTTGGGACATAGATTAGAAACAAGCAAACTCATCTCTTCTCCAAAAGAGCTTCCAGTTGGTGGAGCATCTCCTCGGTACTCCTCAGCTGCTCCCTCCAGTGCCATCCTTATCCTGGAAGAGGAGAGTGGACTGGAAAGACCATAGATCTGTTTGAAAAGGCTTCAGTCCCCGAGATGTTAACAAACCTCACTAACAAGGTCTCCTGGCGACTGGAAGGAGCAGTCCCTGGCTCACAGGTACAACATGCGCACTCAGGGGTGTCCAGGGGAGAATACACTTCCAGAAGGATCATTTATAAGCCTAGACAACTGGCACCAGCTGCACATCAAAAGGCAGTTCTGACTTAGCTGAAGACTATAATACCATTTCAGGAAAAAGGCATTTTACTTTTACAAGTCTCAACCTTGGCTCAGGCCAAAATGAAAAAAATTCAATAAATCTTAAATTGTATTCAACTGGGACAGACAGCAAAGAAGCAAAGAAATTAAATATTTTGGCATTTGTCCAAGTGTGCTTTTAACAAAAAAAAAAAAAAAATTGTTGCATTGAAATAATCTTTTTTCTTTTTTTTTTTTTTTCTCTAATAAAAGCCCTCCAAGCTTATTATCCAAAAAAAAAAAAAAAAAAAAAAAAAGAGAGAGAGAAAGAGAAAAGAATAAAGAAAAGAAATCAAACTCAGAGATGCATTAACAGATCACTCTGAGTAACAACCCAGTACAGTTTATAGCACCAAATATGAACCTTACTTAGAAAGCACTTGGTTGGGGTTGATAACACATAATATCAGCAGAGACCAGTGCAGCCCGTTCTGCTGCCCATGGCTGAACTGTCTTCTATCCAGCCCTGATTTAGTGTACAATTAAGACAATGTCTACGAGATCTAAAGCAAGTACCTACTTCCAAGGGGACACTCCTAGATCTAGTTATTATCGTGCCAGCACATGAAGTATCTCTTTCCTAATAAGCACCCCTGTCCTGCTGATAGGCCTCTTGACAAAAGGCACTATCCTGGAAGGTACTGAGGATGCTCAATTCCTGCCCAAGTCACTGGAGGATGAAGATGCTTATTTCAGTGCTAATGTTCAGAGCCCAACATCTTTCTGAATCTGGTCCACAGCACATTTCTACTCAAATAATTAAGTGCAAGCAATCTCTTTTTAATAGATGAATCAAATAAATGGACTGAGTTTTCCCCTGCATATTTTTGCGCTCTTGAAAGATGCTATCAGACTGATTGCACTAGAATATTTTTAATTTATCTTTTTAAATTCATACTGCATATTCACTCATGATTCTCTAGGTATACAAACATTAAAAAAATACATACACACATATATATATATATTTTAAATATATCATGCAACAAGATCTAGTCAGAGTGTAGAGAAAGGTGGAAAGTATGCCATAAGGACAGGCTGATGCACAAGCACACCAGTGTTCATATTTTTCCATTTTGGGGGCAAAAAAAAGGATCAAAAACCTGCCGCTGCATATAGGGAAACTGAAGCAATGAGCATATCTACAACCTACCCAACATTTCCTAGCATTTGGTTCAACATTGTAAACGCAGTCAAGTGGTCACCAGTCCAAAACAATGTCCTAGTGTCAGGACCTTTGTTTTTCTTTTGAGGCTTTGGCTAGGTTCCTTCAAACTTCCCTAAATCCAGCTTAGGAATCACCTTCTATATCCAAGGCTCTGTTGGCAAGCTGCTCTAGAAAAGCCCACCTACCTTTTAATTTTGTCCATATAGAAGACAGAGGTAAATCAAAAATAGTTACACAAATATGAAGTCTCCAAAATATTGAAACACATATATATCTAAAAGTAACGATCACACCAGCCATTGATTCCCATGTGTTTAAAAAATTCAGCTTCAGAAACTGAAAAAAAAATTCAAAGCTATCTGCATTTAAATTTTCTAGTAAATCTTGTTTTTCCAGATAAAATTAGCAACATGCTTATTGATTTTTGCATAGCTGGAAATGTATAGGTAGATCTAAAGGAAGAGTAAATAAAACATGATGGACTCTCAGGGTTAGATAAAAGAAAGTGCTTATAAATGCAGAAGTCTGTGAGCAGAACAGAAACCGTAAGGGTTCAGGCAAGAGGCCAGAAAGCCAATTGTATACTGTAAGCTATTATTTCTGTTGAAAATCTCCAGGAGTTGACTGAGCATCAGATTCTTTAAGCAAGACCTTTTGCCAAGATCTATAAGGCTAAAATCAACCTATTTTATTGTAATGTAGGAATTTCCATAAGTGTTATCCTGCCTTTCCTTTCCATGCAAAGGAACTGGTGCACACAGAGATGGTTTAAGCAAATTTGTTAAAAGCGGTGACATGATGTAATGTTGTTAGTTTAAGTGGTCTTTGATCAATAGTATTCATGACAACAACTGAGCTTGTTTGCCCTTAATACCAGGAGGTATTTTACCACTTCAGTAGTTTTAAGACTAAGGGAGTGGGTTGAAGGAGGGAAAAAAAACCAAAATCAATGAAATTAACTATCTTAATTTCAGAATGGGATGTGGAAGCAGTGGGATGCAGACCAGTCAGATTGTTCAAAGCGATGGACTTCCTTGGATCCATCGCTCCATCACCTACTAATTCATCACATGAAAAGGTTGCTTATCTCCGCTTAGACTCAGTTTACCCACTTGGAAAGTTGATTTAAGAGATGAGATGGGACCAGAGATGAGATGGGACCAGGAGTAGGGGATGCATCAACCTAATCATGTCCAGGGTGGAATGAGAGTTGCTATCTGAAGTAGTTAGACCTAAATTAGAGAGGAATTTAAAGATTCATATCAGCAATGCATACCAGAAGTAAAAACCGTGATATATGATGAATGAGGCCTAAAATCCACACAGATATTATGTGTGTATATACATATACATACATGCGCACACACACATACATGCATGTGTGTATATATGTATATATTTAAAAATAAAGTGTCATCTTCAAATCTGGCATAAGGAGACAGCTCACTTCAGTAGATAGTCCTCATGAATCAATGCTATCTTGACCTCTGTGTGATGTTTTTGATGCTGTTATTTTCTTTCATGGAAAGAGACAAGCTCATGCTTTTGCAAAGAAATTTACTGTATCTCAGTGATGCAGACCACACAGCATTTAACCTTCCCAACCCGAGTTTAAATGGGGCTCTGCATATACGCGTTTTTCTGCTTAACTGGGCTGTAGGAAATTTCTTCTCCAAATAGTCTCATGAGTGCAGGGCAGATCTTGTATAGAAAGTGACTGGGAAGTGGATATATAAAGGACAACACAAGCCATACTGCATAGAAGTTGGGTGATTGCACTGTTGAAAAAAGTGTTGGATTCACAGAAAACAGACCCCATCATTATTATCTTAAAGGTGGCTGCCACAAGAGCCAAAGTATAGAGCCAAAGTATATATTCTTATATTCTACAACAGCAATTAAGCCAAGATTAATCTTTTAAATCTCTGATTTGCTTTTTATTTCTGCCTTTTTCTACAAAATCTGAAGTCCCCTGGGACATAGACTGTGTTCAGGTAGGGCTACATGAAGGACTTTCCAAGATAGTCCGTTTTGGGGCCTCTAGTGGCCCAAATAATTATCATGAACAAGCCAAAAAACAAGCTGAATTGTGAGGGTGTCCAGGAAGCAGAGGACCTGCACAATACTGTGCATGTCCTTTCTCTGAATGCCTCAGTTTCCAGAGCTGTAATGCGATATATGCAGCTATATAGCAACCAGCATGCCTTAAATACTTTAAGATGTTAAGTATTTAGAGCTACAAGATATATAATGCGTACATAAGACTGCAGCATTATTCAACACCTAGACGTAATCAGCAAGAAGGATGACTCAGATATGACTCTCATTGCTTCTGAGCAGTAAAAGATATCTTCCATAATAAATATTAGAAATTAGTCTGTGTCATTTCAGAGTTACCAAAAAGTAACTTTACTTTTTCTGTTCTCATAAATAACATACCCTTAAATTCTCACAAACAGAATGATAATATTCAGCAGAAACTACCTAAAAAAAGAGGGTTTTTTTTTTTTGTTTTTGTTTTTTTGCATTCATGGACCTAGCTATGGGAGCCTCTTACAACTTTCCCGTGAATAAATCTGTCTGCAATTAACTCAGTTCTGCTAGTAACCAATTGCTTTTAATTCATCCATCAAAAACCTTTCTTATGTAGAGCATCAAGTGTTTAATCTCAGACCTGAACAACAGCACCAGAAGGTTTTATTTATCAAATCAAGTCACACTGTGTAAGTGTCAAAAGAAAGATTTAAAAATAAGGTTTTAAGACTAACGGGAGAAATTGGAGTGTTCCAGGTACAAATAGAGAAACACAGTCTGTCTGTCATATGGCTAGCAGCAGAGAAATGTAATCTCCAGTAACAGCCCTGCTTTCGCTTTATTTTCACTTTGCTCAAAGGGCACTTCTCATCTGCAGTTCCAGCCTGGTAGTTGGCAGCTCTGCATGGACTCAGAAGGAAGTCAGACCTCAAAAATCACCCAGTGCCATCCCGCTCCCATCCTGCAATGTATGGCTACAGCTGGGAGGTAGCAGGTGACTCCACCTGGTCCCCAACAACTTGCATCCACATAAGGACAAATATAAAGAAAAAAAATTGAAAAAAGCAGCTCTATACATCTTGGTCTTTCCTGTGCAAGAAGTCTCAGGTGCAGGCTGCTGTGGGCTCTGCAGGAGGAGCAGTCCCAGGAGTGCAGGTGGCCACTGCAGAGGTGGCATCCTGCCTACGGCAGTGCAAATGCTGAACACTTCAGGTTCTGTGCATATCCACATATATACAAATATATGCAAATATATACAGGGCAACAAAGATGATTAAGGGAATGGAGCATCTCTCATACGAGGAGTGACTGAGTGGGTTGGGCCTGTTTTCTCTGGAGAAGAGATGGCTGAGAGGGGATCTGATTAACATGATTAAGTTCATGAAGGGGGAATGTGGGGAGGAAGGGGCCAAGCTCTTCTCAGTGGTGGCCAGTGACAGGATAAGGGGTAATGGGTGCAAGCTGAAACCCAGGCAGTTCCATCTCCATATGAGGAAGAACTTCTTGACTGAGGGTGCCAGAGCCCTGGAACAGGCTGCCCAGGGAGTTGTGGAGTCTCCTTCTCTGCAGGTCCCCAAAACCCACCTGGATGCCGCCCTGTGCCACGTGCTGTGAGTGTCCCTGCTGGAGCATGGGAGTTGGACTAGATCTCTTCCAACCTTAACCATTCTGTGATTCTGTGATCTACAACTTTATATGCATGCACACATATATAGCTGCTTATTTATTCCCTGTTCCATTTAGGTTTTATTTCCTCCTGTCCTGTAGGAAAAAAGGCTTGAGTCATGTTCGTGAAGGTCATGAGTGAAGGAACTAATTTTCCTTGCCAGGCCAGATTTCAAATAGCCCTCCTAGACCAGGCACACACATCCCAATCCTTAATCTAAAACGTGACAGGAGATGCCATTGGTTGCCAATCAAGCCAGAGGCTGTTGTGGGTTAGAGCCTTTTCAGCAACTCTCCAGAGGGCAGAATGGGTGTCATTTTGTCCTGAAAAGTAAGTATGACTTTCGAACGGAAGCTACTGTTTGATTTGTAAGGGCAGAAATAGGACTGTGGATATTAACTGCTAGCAAATAATTTGTCTGATAAAATAAAGCAGAACATCACCTGCTCGCTCTGCAAACTTTTCCTTGTGCTGTTGAAAATTGTCTTTCCTCCCTCTATTTCTGACAAGGCAGCAGAGAATAAAGATTTGCTCTTGCAAGGTGGATACCAGGATCCATTTTCACCTTCTGTAGGAAGTGAGGGGATAGAGGCTGCAGATCAATTTGAATTAGCAAAACCTTTTGCTCCAAATTTCCAATTTATTTGCTGTGCAATCAGAGCACAAACGTAAGGGGAGTGAAATAAAAAACCAAGGTCTCCACTCAAGAGTATTTGTTAGTGGCTTACCTATGGTAATGGGCATAATTTTCAACTCCTTATCTACCTTCCCCAGACAGGTGACCCAGAATTATTAGTGCTGTTTTTATCGTTAAGCGCTGGGCTGAGATTGTCGTCCAAGTGATTGCACAAAACTGAATGCTAAATTCATATTTCTCGAGCACTTAAACATCATCCACTAATCAAGTTCACTCGGGCTGATCTTCTGTCTCCAATTCCAGCTAATCTAGGAGTTGAATTATATGTCTGTATATATATATATATTTATGTGTGTGTGTATATATCTATATATATATGTAGCCTCCTCCATTGCTTTCACAGCTTAGTTCCTCATAAGCAAAGACCATCAAAAGTCAGTCACAAGCTATGAGAAAATGGGAAATATCACTCTAACACAGCCAGGGCTGGGGGCAGGCAGGAAGGCAATACAACCTCATTTCACTCCTGCCTTGTAAAAAGTTTAGTGAGATCAGACTAAACTAGGCAAAGGAAAACATGCAAATGGACCTGATACAAAGGCCCTGCTGGAGGGAAAATCCACTCTCCAAGTGCCCCTGGGACCCATCAGGTGCTTTTTTGGGTGCCTGTTGCTTTGCCTTAAGGTCAGACAAAATGGGTAATTAGTGCTTATCAGCACAGACTCAGGTTGGTGCCTGGATGTTTGCAGCATGGGACGAGGTGCGCTGCTTCCAGCACCTTTTGGGATTTCTGGCCTCCATGAACTGTGCAGTTACTGGATTAATAAACACAATAGTATACTATTTTACTAAGATTAAATATAATAGCATAGAAACACTACAACGTTTATTCTGCAGTATATTTAGGTTGTACTTAAATAATGAAGTAGCAGTTAAGGCTTTTAGCTTTCCAGACAGCCTGGGATGTCTCAGCTCAGGGTGACCGCTGGCATTTGTGGGTGAACTCTGGTGTCCTTTACCTGCGCTGGGAGGTCCCTTCTTCTTTGAGATGTCACTGAAGCTAATGAGGCTACTCAAGATAGAGGGTGCTTCACAAAATGACGATGCCAGAATATTAAGATCGAGCCTGCTACTCAGGGCCACTGATATCAGCAGGTGTACTCAAAGGGAAGTGGTTAATCAAAGATACAAGAAGAAGAAATGAGGTGTCAGTTTGACCCCTCAGTGCAGAAAATAAGTTGATTTGATTGCTGATAGCTGGGCTCAGGGAAGCATCCTGCCCAGGGAGCTGTTGGGAGAGCAGTTTTCCTCCTTTTTCCCTATTGCCACTCAGGAGCCACAAAAAAAACATCTGGGCCATTGCAAAGAGGGGGTGAAATCAGGGAGCAAAGGAAGCTGCGAGTGCAGCAAGCCTGGACGAGAGCAAAGAGGCCTCGCATCTGGTTTGCAAACAGGGCTGCAGGAAACCACAGCCAGCCCAGGCAGGAGCCAGGTCCAACCCCGAGCAGAACAACAGAGAGCAAGGACAGAAATCCATTTCCTATGGAGGCCAAGCTGTGGCAGAGGGAAGGATTAGAGATTTCAGGCGCTTCGACATGGATATCAGCTCATTGCAGGTCGTGGAGCCCCCTTCAATTCATTGTTTCTGAAGTTAAATAAATAAAATCTAGTTCTTCTCATCCTAGGCATGTTTGTGCTTGATGCTCAGCTGAAACCTTCCCAGTGATCCACTTAACAATTGTGAGTATGGTAATAACAATAATAAAACCACCCAAACAGACAGCACAAAAGAAAATCACAGGGTTTTGCGAGGCCTCATAGCAGGTTGTTCCAAACATCTCAAATGCCATCATGATTTTTGTTTAATTTTGTAGGGATGGACGAGTTGGAAAGAACTGGCTTTTTTCATCCCTATTCTCCTGCTTATTTGACAGTGTTTTGACTAGAAAAGACAAATCATTGGCACTAGGTGTAAGAGCTTTTTTACCTCTTCAGTGTCAATATTAGATGCAGAATTCTGCTTTCCTACCAGCACATGTTACTATAACTCACTAAAAAGAAAAGAGCAATTTTGGCAAAAACATTGCCTACTTGCCTTTTTTTTTAAATGGCTACTGAAATGTCTTCATCTATGCTGCAGCCACCAACATGTGAATTCTTCTAGCTTAATACAGCCAGTTTATGGGCCACATGGTACATTTAGTGTCTCCCTGAAGATTCATGACGTTCATCTTTAAGGTATACAACTCAACTCTAGGCATTATGGCTCCCAAAAAAAAAGTTGCAAAAGCAGGACAGCAGGGACTTCAGAGAGCCATAGGACAGGAGGTGCAGCCCATTTCACTCCTTAGAGACCACGTGCACTGGAGGAACACACTAAGGACCTTGCTGCATCATAGATCTGCAGGCACTGGGGCCATGTATGTATCTCCAACCCATGGAATGCCTGGTTTGAGCTCTTCTGTAATTCAACCCCAAAGTGATCAACAGCACCTAGACCTGAGCAAGTCTGATGCCATCATGGTCAGAGAGTTTTGTCAAGTGTGGCTGGTGCACATCACATATGGGACTTGAAAAGCCCAGGACAGCTCACACGTCAGATGAGAGGTGTTTTCATGTCATCTCACAGCTCTTCGCCTACTCTCAGCGTGTGAGGGTTATTTATGGCTTGGTGCATGGCAGACATGCTCCCCACACACTGCACCTAATGGGGTGCATGGTTCATCCACTCTGGTGCTTGTTTGGTGCTCCTCAGCCTTGATGTTTTCATAACTACGTTGAAAACAGTGCTCCTGGCAGGACTGCATCTCCTTCCCTATAAATACTGACACAGTCCCGCTCCCAGTGCTGCTGTTGCCACGAGGATGGGTGAGCAAAGCCTGTGCCTTCGCTGGGGTGCTTGCTCACTTTCCCCATCCTCCTGTTTCCCTGCGTGTCACTGAAAGCAATGAACATCACAGCTGCATTTGGGCCATTGGGCTCAAATTTGGGCCAATCCCAGCTGCATTGGTTCCAACACCTCACTCATGCAGATGCTCAAGCACAGACAAGAAAACTAAGCCTGCTCCCAAGCTGATGCAGTGCAGCGGTCCCCAAAGCCACGTGGATCAGGCGCAATCAAAGCACGTAAGCATTTACTAGCAACGTCAAGGGGGGAAAAAAAAAAAAAATAGAAATAATAGTGTGGAAAGGGCCACGTTACCTTGTTATACTGAATGCGAGCAACAGACTCTTTAAAAGCAATTTGCATAATTTAGTTTCTCCCCTCTTTGAATAGCAAATTAACAGTTCATTTTATGACTCTACCAATCAACACCTATAGCCCATTAAATTTAACAACAAACTTGCCTTGTGAAGGAGGCTGCAGCTGAGTCTTTCAATGAGCCCTCCTTATCACCTTATTTCTCCTGAATTGAGTATTCCTTTAGTTTATAAACCAGCATTTCTATTTTCTCATTAGCAAGTGGGATGCTAAATTAATTCCAGGTGTTAGTTTGCACACTGGGTACTAAATTCGAAGCTTGGCTCTTTTGGTGTCAAGAGGGAACTACCCTTACTGGGGTTTTGGTTTTCTGGGACAAATCCACAGCAGCCTTGTGCTGCTCTCAGCCGCTGCAATGCAAGTCTCAGCTACATCTACCCTCTTCCCCATCACAGCAGGAGAGAGCAGCTCCACTAACCCTGTTCTGTTTCCAGTTACTGCAGTATAATCATAGAGTAACTTCACAGGAGGAAAAAAAATACTCAAGACAAGATGTGCCAACTTCTGCCTCCGGTTAGATTTAACATACAAGAACTGAAATACTGCAAGAACTTTTTTTAAAGGTTCATTCTCAGGACCAGCTTCTGAATAAGGGGTCATTTCAGTAAACAGATGAACATGCTGCTAATTGAGGGGAATACCATGCCACATGGCTTCATTTGCAAAGCCATTTGGAATGAATTATCAATATTTTATAAATACGTTAAGGTGGTAATAAAAGATGCATGATGTAGTGTGTAGGTAGGAAGCCCTTCTGAAAAGGAATGAAGAAATTATAGATAACCTTGACGTGTCAAAGTTATGCAGTTGGAATTGTTAAGGAGAAAGGCTTTCAGATTTTTCAAGGCAAGAAAGTAATAAGAGTTCTTTAAAGGAACAATACCACATTGTTTAGGCTTAAAATCTGATTTGCCAGGAAGGAAAGTGTTTGTATCATCTCTCAGAGGGATATATTTCATCTGTGACCTCTTGATAGGCATGTTTTCAGTGCAATCCCCACTTCATCCAAGCATAACTAATAACACTGTGTCCTTTGCAGAACCTACCCAAAAATACTCACAGAAAATCCTCTTTACACCAGAAACCAGGGTTGAGTGACAGTGCAGGGATAAACCCAGCACACACTCGTACTGATGAGCAGTGGTGGATGAGCACTTGCATCCCCATGAAATTTCCCTTCAGGTGAGAAAAATTTCCATGGGGCAGGGTTGATTTACACTGGGTGCCACTGAATTAGAAGGAAAACTGTATAGTTTTTGTTGCTGTCATCCAAATTCTTGCCCCAACCTACTTCTGCTATGATGAGCAATGTGGTAACAAAGACTACCCACAACTGTGTTTGCAAGAAGGGCTTCACAGAAGTAACCTCCACCTTTAGCCTCCAGAGACTGGAAAGAAAAAGCCTGAATCACTTCCAAAAATTACAGGTCAAAAGGCCAAACTGGAGCTAGAGTTAAAAGGAGCTATAGAATTAAGACTACAACTGCTCAGCTGTGCTCAGGTAAAGGGAGGAGGGAGGAAGAGGGGGATTTGGGGAAGAGAGAGGTCTCACTCTCACACATCTCCAGATGGATACAGGAGATTTTTTTTTGAAGCATCTCCATGACCAGATACCTAAAGTCATGCTTGGCTCATGACATGGATGCATTTACCAGGGTCTTGCATGTGAGATCAGCTTTCTATTGTTTAAGCCACATCTGAATCAAACTATGCTAAATTTCCTAGTTTGGATGTTGGGATATTTGTATAATTTGTCAGGCATTATACACCCGTGCAAAACTCCTAAAGATATGCTTCCTCCTTGAGCTATGTATCAATGTCTCCTAGCTTAGGGGAACATTAACAACTGATATTGCCATTTGGCTAGGCTGGAGTAAAAAATATTACATGGATCCATGTAACATTCAAATCATTTATCATGACTTGGAAAAACAAAAGTCTCAAGTTCAGCGCCTGTCCCCTCTGCCTTAAATGTCTTGTCTTTGAAAGAAATTAAATCTGGTGCAGTATCACCTAGAATAGCAAGAACAGTTGCTGCCCTACAG
>JAVCKT010021429.1:0-24465 GCA_032273925.1 Rhynchotus rufescens
TCAAGTTAATTTTTGATGTCTGCAAGTGCAATTAAAAAAAAAAAAAGAAAAACAGGTAAGTTGATGTTTTTTCTAATCACAGTACTTGTTTGACACCTGTGCTTAACCAAGGGATTTTCCCTTGGAGCCTGAGCAGATTCCCCTAGAAACACAGTAAAAACCACCTGGGTCCTGGGCAAACCATAACCTTTTCTCTTTAGTAAAAAGAAAACAAGGGGAACCAGAAATGGGGAACAATTATGTCATTGTGGGTAAGTATTTGTGTATGCAGAGAGATCTAAGAAATTGCCTTCGTAAAATTTCATATGTGGCTACACTTTTCATTTGAAAGTGTGCTTGCAACATACTTAACCTAGTTGTACTCTCATGCTTTGAAATTTCCATTTTGTGGCGTTGCAGTCAGATCTACTCTTCAAAAAAAGGAAAGAAGTTAGAGTCCCACTTCAGTAGGAAGAGCAGGATAAGATCCTTTGTAATTTGATATCTTATCTTGTTTTCTTTTTTAATATATGAGTGTTTTAATATGTGCTAACAATGATCTATTTTATGAAAATGCCCACTCAGTTCCCACCGAACTGAAAGCATTTGCAAGAGTCACAGAGAAAGTTTACTGAATACTATTTTCTTACTGATCAGCACAAAGTTATTTGGCACAAGCACCTCTGTAAATATTTGTCCAGGACTGGGTAAATTTGCAGTGTTTGATGGCCCTCAGACCCGTTCTTCTCTGTTGAGTGAGGAGGATCATAGTCTAGCACAGGAACTCAAATGTGCTTCAGCAAAAACAGAAAATGGGAAGTCAAGCTTGGTATCACTGCTCTCTCTCTCTCTCTCTCTCAGGATTTGTTCTTTTTTTTGTTTTGCTCCCCTTCACAAACAGAAAGACTATTATTTGTAAGAGATGAAATGAACATAAGATTATTCTTGGCTGTCCTAGGTAATAAAGAAAGTTTGTGATGCACATCATTACACTTGGCCTGGTTTGGCAGGGTGAAGCTGGCAGGACAGAGGGTGATTGTACCCACCTCCTGGGGAGCACACAGGCGAAGAGAACACATTTGGGATCCTTCTCAACCTCATGAAAATAAAGCTCTGTTTTGATATGTGCAACGAGGTCCAGTGGATTGAGTTTGTGGTGATACAGATGGCCTGCCACAGTGTTTTGTTCACATGTGCTTGTGACATCCACAGGTCTAAACATGTAATTATGGTCTCAGGCTTCTCAGTACTACCAGCCCAGGAGATATTTATGGATATGGTATGTATAGATCTATAGGCATTGTGTACTTCGAGATACATCTAAGAAAGCTCTGTGCTCTAGAAGAGGAACAGCAAGTCTTTAGAAGTTTAAGCAACTCAAAGCAACATACTTCACTGGGACTCACCACTAAAAGTCACTGAAAAGTCTGGATAGGGTGGATTAGAAGAATACGCCTCAAACTAATGCCATAGATAATATCAGAGGTATCCTAATGAAGTGGGAACTAGGTTAAGTATTATCATTGCTTGTTTTCCTTTAAAGTGCCTTCCTTCTTTCTACAGTTGCATTTTAAACTTATTAAGATCACAGTAAGGACAAATTACTTTCCTTCACCGACAGAAGGGAAAGGTTGGGTAACCACTTTCATGGTATTCATTTATTTTTATACAGCTTAAGAAGCATTAGATAACAGTGCAGCCCAAGCTCCCTCACAAGCAAGAAACAACTCCATATTATTTCCTGTGCCACATGTTCTAGGTGTGCCTGCTTGAGCAGGAAGGTTGGACTAGATGATCTCTAGAGGTCCCTTCCAACCTTGAACATTCTGTGATTGGCTATTTATATTATTAACTTTAACTCCAAAGTATACCACCACATAAACAAAAATCCCTAAAACGTCACCTCGTGTAAGAGAGGGCAGAGAGTGGCTGCAAGGAGCACACAGAACACAGTTCAACATGAGGAGCATAAACCATACAGCCAAATGCTATTCCTGTGCGATGCTCAGGCAGGTTTCCATGCCCTTGGGAGAGCAGACAGCACTTTGTGTTAAATATTCCCATCATACAGTAAGATTCATGGGACGAAAGGAGTCTGATTCTTGTCACGCTGGCTTGGCCTTGGAATAGCTCCAGTTTATTTTTAAGAGGAATATCTCCCACTTCACTACAGCTTTAGACACTCTGCAAGCACGTTCTTATTAATATATAACTGAAAGAACTGTTTCCAAAGGCATAACTACAGCAATCCCCTTTTCAGTGTACTATTCCCCCTCAACGTAGCTGACATTCAGAGAGAGAAGTGTTTCAGCCACTTTCATACTACGACAACAAACCATACACCCACTCAAATTTCAGGCATAGACAAGTCCTAAGCGGTGGGGGGAGGAAATGGGCCAATGTATTTGTTTTGGAAAACATTTAAGGGCAGGATTTTGAAACTTCAGTTTCCAGAAATATTGGTATTCCCGACCCAAAGCTTGCCCTTAACTGGGAGCATTTTGCCCTTCAGCCTGAGAGTAGCCAGGCATATCACATTACTGCGCCTACTCACTGGAAGTTGTAAAGCTGCACAGCAGTATTTCAGTCATGGCCTATATCTGCACTAAAATTCACTTCAAAAGCATTCGGTGTCTATTTATGAAAAGGATGGGAAGTTACACTACACTGTTTCCTTAGCTATAGTCCTTTTACGTATTTTACTATTTATATTATCCCATAAAGGGGGACATTTGATATAATCATAGGAAGCAGAATACCTTTGTATTAAGAAAATATTCAGGCTTATAATAAACCAGAGTGAAACATCTTTATTACTGAAGCAGTCTAGTGCTGAGAAAGCCTTATATAGGGAAAGTAGTGTGAATGTACTGGTAAACATGCCATTCTCTGTTCTATTTAATATTAAAAAATAATAATAATCCCAATTAGGAAACAAACATATTGTACCTTTTGAACATGCTTACTTAAACTCCTAATCTGCTCAGGGTTTGGGCTTTTAAGTGCAAATCAGCAGAGCAGGGCATTTTGCTTTACTGTATCAGCTGCATAAGACTGAGCCGTAAGAAATGCCTTAAAGCAGGAGGAAATCTGTGCATTTCAAATCCTGACTCCCCGCAGCTTAATCAAATGTGTTTTCAGTATGAAGTGAGTTCTTGTATTTAAGCTACAAGAGATATATAACTAAGAGTATGCCATCTTAGCAACTGCTTTTCAGATACATAGATTTTAATACTGCAGCGTTTTCAAACATTTCATATAGATACTGCTTTAAAAGTTACACTGACAAAATAATTTTCCACCTTTTGGAAAACACTAGATGACTGCTTCATTTTCAAAGTCTCTAATAGTCTAGATTCCAATATTTTTGTCTCAGTGCAAAGCACCACACAGTTAAAGATTTTAGCCAACCGACGTGTAAGATTTATTTTAGCTCTTTAATCATACTATTTCTTACCTTTGCTGTTAACAAAGCCTTTCCAATTTTCTTCCATTATAAGCAAATGCTGCTTTTCTGTTGCTTTATTTTTTTTTTTCTTTTAAGTAAAAGAAGCTCAGACAAAAAGCTATATTCCGACATACCTTGAAAGGAGGGTAGCACTCACTCCCAGCTGTTTGACTTTTCAGTAGCTTCACTCACACTTCAGTGCTCCCAGGAATCATGTCACGAGCACCGTAGCTTACAACCAGCAGCAGAGGCAGATTTCTCTCGCACACCCTTTTCCTCTTCTCCGTGTGTCTGACAGCTGCACACTCTTTAGGACTGCGACAGGACTTGCCTCCCAACCCTTTTGCCACTTTGATAAATAACCCCCTCCCTGCTATTAAGAGCATGCTGCCATTATATCTTAAAAGCACGTCGCAGCTTGCATGCAGGAGCTGTGAGAAAGCTGCATTTATTTATACAGGAAGCTTGAGTACAGCACTTCCTACTTCCCATCTGACTCTCAATTCAAATGCAGGTGATTACTTAAATCCTGTCACATTCCAGCCAACACATACCCTAGCCTTCCTATTTTAGATAGCCACCCTGCTTTTAATTTTAACTCCTGGCTGACCCCTGAGAAAACAAAACTGAAAGAGAGAAAGCACTAGATGCGACACTCATAAAAAGCCTCTCCATTGCCATCTAACCTGTTTTTAGGATAGCAATTTGTGCAGCAGCTGACCTGCCAGCAGATGATGCCTGACACGTTGTTGACTTCTGCTTATCTCCACATGTGAAAAATGTGATCTAAAAGATCACGTTAGATTACTTTTAGATTTCTTCATGCTGGAAAAGAGTCCAAGTCTAAACTCACACAGAGATCATCAGTGTAATTTCAAATCTGAGTGCTTGACTGTGCTTAGCTTATTTTGTCAATACTTCTTTTTGACTCCTACGTTATGCAAGGCAGCTTAGAAATACTGCACTTCTGTAGTCCATGCCCGGGAAGAGATGGTGCAATTCGCAGGAGCAGGTAATATGCTGTATGACACTAACCCCTCAAGAACTTTTCTCTTCCTGCCATAGGAAATACGCACACCCACAGATAAGAAGCACAGATAGATCTGGGTGCAGTGGGTGTAGAAATACAGAGGGAGAAACAACTAGAGATGCTAATCTATAATTTTCTTTTTATGATGAAGTAAGTTTACTTTGTACTTCATGCAATTATTGCTGGCACTTTGCCTTCAGTACTTTACTGTGGAGACTGATGTATAAGCATTTCTTTGGGGGTACATGGAACCTCATAACTGAACTTATGTTTTTTTCCAGACAATTATATTGCATTAGAAGAATTTAGGGAAATACCAAAAAGTTTGTCCAAGTCAAATTCAGCTTCCTTACATCTATGTATTACAGCTTTATTTGATTTAAAAGATCACATACTTCCCCCGATGCTTTGGAAGAGATTTTATCAATCTACTTGACATTGGGTGCTTTGTATAATTTTGTATTTGAAGGAATACCCTTCAATGGCTAGATTTTTATCTTTCCTCTCTTTCCCAAGTGCTAACCAGCTTCAGCCTCTGTCACTGCCTTTTCATTAACTCCTCGCACTTTTTCCTCCTTGTGTGCTAGCTCTCCTTTCTGGGACTTTTGCCTTTGCCTCCATCACACAGGTCTTTCTTAGGCAGCAGGAAAAACAGCAAGAATAAATCTTCCTGCTCTCAAGCACTGCGGCCAGTGGCACAGTGCTTCAACAGAAAACATGTATTTATCTTAGGAAGGAGAGGGGTGAGAGGAAGGATGAAGGTAGTCAAGTCACTCATACAGGTGCAGGGGATCCCAGCCAGTAACACAGGCTGCAATGGCACCTCGTTTGGTATTTTCTCCTTTCTGGCCCAATAAAATAAAACAGCAGCTTTACTGCAGTAGCCTCCATCAGTCAGGAGAAACAACTGCAAATAAAAGCTAAGTTATCCTTCCATTGGTTATGTGATCAGTCCTGCTTGCTTCCAAGTGGCCTGCTCTTTTCCATTACAAAAGCTAAATGAGATCATTAAAATGCCGATAAATTCTGGAAACTTCAGTGGCAAACAGGACATGATATTTTATCCAGTATCCTATAATGTATCTTTGTGCATGGGAGTGTTAATTTGACTGCACAAGCACGCAAAACTACTTTCACAGCAGTTCACAGCAAAACTAATTTCCTTTAAGCATCACAGAATTGGTGAGAAACATGACAAATCTTCTGGAACACGTTAGCATGTTCAAGTTACAAGCAGTTCACTTCCAGACCAGCAAGTCCTAACCCATGGACTCAGCTTTACACACAGGGCAAAACCGACACTCTGTGGACAGCTGGCTCTTCCCCTGCTTCTGCCTTCACTTTGTGCTTGCCCAGGATCTTCACAGCAAACAGGCGTCTAAGGTGACATGGTGCATTACCACAGGTGAATCCATAAGCACTTGAGATCATTGACATTGATGATGATTTTCATTTCTGTCACCAGAAGTCCTGAGCTGGATTTTTATGAGCCCTTCTGCCAAAATGATTTCCTTACCAGCTATACCTCAAACTCAGGGACCTCATAATTTTATGGAAATATATCTTCTTGGCAAGCTACTTTTATGAAGTATTATGAGTCATGATAAAATTACTACCCACCTGAAATCTGCGAATCTCTCAAACCAAAATGATGGATTTCCCTTTTTAGCCCACAGATAAAATAAGTAAAAAATACCAGTACAGAATGTCACAGTCATGTCACAAACTAACCCCTCTCCATTTAATATTTTCTTCACTCACAGTGATACAAAGCCCAATTAAATTTTTTGGACACTCATAACTGACAGTCTTATAAACTTGGGTTTGGGGGAATCCCTGACCTGAGATAACACAAGCCAAAATGCAATGTCACAGTGAATTTTCACTTCAGTTAATATCCTGAATAAGAGTAAAGCTTGATTACTAAAGTTACTGAGTCATCTTTGCAGCTACTCTAAATACTTAAAAAGTGACTAAGCTACCCTGGCATTAACTAAAATTACTAATTAATTTATGAGGTAGTTAGGTAAAAAAGTAATAGCATGAGTACTGAAACGATCTCTCACATCTCACAAGCAGAATACCATTAACAGCAAATGAATACACTGAGTTAGTGTAAAACTAACAAACAGCTTCATTATAACTCTACATAAAGAACTAGTAATACCTCTGAGGGAAAAAGAGAAATTGTCACTCTCCTGATTCACAGCTAAACTGAGTAGAATGGCCAACACTCCAGAGGGCTGTGCTGCTATTCAGAGGGACCTGGACAGGATGGGGAACTGGGCAGAGGGGAACCTCACGAGGTTCAACAAGGACAAGTGCAGAGTCCTGCACCTGAGGAGGAATAACCCCAGGCACGAAGACAGCGTAAGGGCTGACCTGCTGGAAAGCAGCTCTGCAGAGAGGGACCTGGGAGTCCTGGTTGACCCCAAGTTAACCATGCGGCAGCAGTGTCCTCATGGCCAAGAAGGCCAATGGGATCCTGGCTGCATTAGGAGCAGTGTTGCCAGCAGGGCAAGAGAGGGGATCCTGCCCCTCTGCTCAGCTCTGGGGAGGCCACACCTGGAGCATTGGGGGCAGTTCTGGGCTCCCCAGGACAAGAGGGATGTGGAGCTTCTAGAGAGGGTCCAGCATAGAGCGACAAAGATGATTAAGGGAATTAAGGGACCGGAGCATCTCTTGTACAAGGAAAGACTAAGTGAGCTTGGCCTGCTTAGCCTGGAGAAGAGAAAGTTGAGAGGGGATCTGATTAATAAGTATAAATAAAAGTATAGTAATAATAAGTATAAAGGGTGAATGTAGGAAGGGGCCACATTCTTCTCAGTGGTGGCCAGTGATAAAAGGCAATAGGTATAAGTTGAAACACAGGAAATTCCATCTCCATATCAGAAAGAACTTCTTGGCTGTGAGGGTGACAGAGCCCTGGCACAGGCTGCCCAGAGAGGCTGTGGAGTCTCCTTCTCTGCAGGCCTTCAAAGCCTGTCTGGATGCCTGACCCTGTGCCATGAGCTCTACGTGTCTCTGCTGGAGCAGGGGGTTTGGACTAGATGATCGGTAGACAACCCTTCCAATCTTAAATATTCTGTGATTCTGTAATAATATTCTGTGGGAAAAGCTGTAAGCTTACTGAGTATCCAAGGTGATGGTAGCCTTATGATGTGGGCCCTGGACTGAGAAAAAGAGGTAAGCCTGTCTCCCTTTTTCCTGTAACTCAAAAGTCTGCAGTGTTAAACTTACTTAGTCTGCAGCCCTCCCTTCTTCTCCTTGTAGTCTAAAGCCCTAGGCAACTGTCCTCATTACTGTCCCATGAAACTCTCTCTGGGACAGAGTGTGACTGCCTGCTAACTCAGCTGCGTTTTTCCAAAGGGGAAGTAAGATCCCTTCCTACTCTTATGCAGTTTTCTCATAGCTTCTAGAAACAGTTAAAGAAGTGGACTGATTTACAGAGCCTTTCATCCTGCGGGCTGTGGTTTCCCTTTCAAAGATCATCTTTTGTTTATTAGAAAAATTGAGAAGACTAGGCTTTTCCTGTATCAGTTTCCAGACAGAAATCTAGCTATTCTATCTATGCATAGATTTTTCTTGATGGTCTTAAACTCTGAAATTTTCTTTCCTGCTGGTCTAGTAGAAGCAAAATATATTGACCCTCATGGCCTGGGCAATCCCTGAAGGTCACAGGAATTCCGTGAGGTAAATATACCACAGGTCAGCTCTTTTAATTGCCCTTGTATTTGTTGTGTGGTTGGAGTTGCAGGGATAAGAAAAGATATAAATGGGTTATAACTAAGTGGGTAATTATTTAGCAATGATAATGAGGAATAAACCAAGAGGCTCTCATCTTGCAAGACCCAAATTGTAGCATGTTTTCAGGAGAGAACAACTCTCTGTAAGTCCAGGTTGTGTAGAGGCCTTGTTAGGCTAAGGTAGATACATTAAAGTATCTAGTGTAGGTAAAGTGCAAGTCATCCAGTGCTTGGGAAAAGGAGAAAAGAAAGTCTAATGCAACCTTAGTTTACTTATGGCTCCTTCTTAGGGCCCTTACCTGTCCTATGTCCGTATCTCAATCTGCAAAAATCCTCACTTTTTAAGACCTCAGAAAAACTGCCACAGTTCCCTAATGTCTACAGCTTGCTATGATTTGCAGATATATTCCCTCAATTATAGATTTGTCCTTTTCTATACACAGTATATGATGAGAGAGGAAGAGCGAGCAAGAGACCTGTATGCCTTTAATGGACATTGCTTTATTACTGAACTGCATTATCCAGGCTTCCCAGCTGGAATATGCAATTTTTAGAGTGCACAACCAATGATTTCTCTTTATTTGTCAGTTGTTTTCCTGCCACATGATACTGAGAGAGGAGGGTTACTGAGGTGTCATCAACCCAGAAAAATAAAATGTGCTGATAAAATGACTTATTAGGTTTCAGTAGCAAAAACTGTCTAAACTCCTTGCTAGCAAAATCTAGTCATGATAAATTACATCCATGCATTTGAAAACACCTCCAGTTCCCTAATAATAACCTCTGTAGATGAATTTGTGCAGCACCAGCTCTGTTTCAGGTTATGGGAGATTCATGCAATGTCCATTTAAAGAATTGATGACCCTCTATAGCCATTTCAAATCCAATTTGTCCCACATGCTGTGAGGTAAAGATTTTCACTTTTGTTGAGCATTAACCCAGAGGGTGCTGAGCTTTTGTAGGCCCCATGCAGAAGCACTGAGCACTGTTTTGTAACCTGCTAATGAGAGAGATATGAGTCATTTACATTATAGCTATTGGGCTTTTTTTTTTCTTTTTGAGTGAATTTGCTGATCTATTCTACTGAAGCCAGAAAGAGAAGCAAGTGGAGAAACAACATAAAACTGTCTTCCTCAAAAGATAGCTAGATTCACACTGTAGAGAGTATGGGCCTTGCTCCTAGAATCCTAACATCATTTAGGTTGCAAGGGACTTTTGACAGTCATTTTATCCAACCATCTCTTCAAAGCAGGGTTAATTAGAACAGAGTAAGGGCCTTGTCTAGTTCGATGGAGTCTCACAACCTCTCTGGATTGTTGTTATATCTCTTGGCATCTGTTAGCCAAGTCTGTCTCTTTTTTTCACTATAGCCTTGCATTAGATAGTGGAAGAGACCAATAACTTTAGCTATTTTTTTCTAAAGGACAAACCTAATTCTCTTAGCTTTTCTTCATACATCATATGACCCATCAGACTCTAGCATGTCCATTTTGTTCTGGAGATCACAAATTAGACACAACACAACAGAAGTGGTCTCACAAGTGCTAAGTGGAGGGAAATAACCACTTCCTTGGACCTGCTGGCTACACTCTTTCTAATATAGTTTAGGATGCACTTCTTCTTCCCTTTGCTGGCTTACGTTCATCTTCTTGTTCACAAGAACCTCACACCTTTTTTTTACGATGCTGCTACCCAGCCAAACAACCCACAGCCTGAGATGTTGCAGCTTACTTTGCAACAATGAGATCCAAGAGCTTCAGGAATTACAACTAACTGATAATGACTTTGCTTCTTGATGAAAAATATGTCAGGGAGTTCCCTGGTCATTGTTTGTGAGGAGGAGACAATATAAAGTAGGCGCAGACTTTGCACCAAATGTTGCACACATCCATCACTGGACTTGCTGTAAGTATCTCCATCTCTCATGTACTTGTGGAACCTAGCACTGGAGACAGCACTCAAGAAGTGACCAGGGCTGAGTAGGGATCACCGCATTTCCCCTGTGCTGTTTTTCTTCTGAACAAATGATCCTTTTCTTTAAGAAAGCTCTTTGGTTGTTAATTATAGTTTCCTGGAGGAAGCAGATTGTCGAGGATCCCAGCTGACAGCCAGAAGCCAGTAGTAGAGTACAGTCTAGTTTGTCAGGAGAGTCACATTTACTTGCACATATTGAATGGTATTACTACCTATTTCAGGAGTTTACAAATAACATCCTTCTCGAGGCATCTGGGACTGAGACAGGCAGTCTACCTGAGAACTGGAAGACTTCTCCACTGGGGCTAGGAAGTAATTTATCAAAGTTATATCTTCTTCTAGTGAGACATTAAGATCCTTATCAGGGATGAGTAGCTTTTATCTAGTACCGTCGTAGCATTAATACCCCAATTTTAACATATCTTAAAAATATTGATTTATATTTGGAGAATGTTTTCCAGATTGTGTATTTCAGAGTCTGTTTGCTTTCTAAGTCTCTCTCTTCACAGTATTTAGTTGTTAGTCTGCCATGATAGTAACATAAATTGAAGCAGCTTAGCCAGAATTTTCTGTTGGCTATAGTAAGCAGAGTCTTTGTCTGGAATATGCAGTATGCTGGGTACCTACCAAAGCTACAAGTCTCATGTTATTATCCTTAGGTCTCTGGTCCACAAGGTTGTGGAAAATGGTTCACAGTAGTTCACATTTTGATAGTGTACTTGTAATTCCCAGGTTAAAATTTAAAGATAAGGAAACAGAATACTGTGAAAGAAATGTTAATGGTTTAGAAATTTGTGGAAGACAGGAAATATTATTAAGGCTAAGAATATTACATTGGAAATAAAGCTCTCAACACACCACTATTAGAGCTCTCTAAAGGAAACTTTTTAACTTGCAGATTGCATACCTCCTTGGTGGGTATAAGCAGAAGAGCCTAGGTGACTGTGACCAGTAATTTTGGAGTTTCTTCTTGACATTGTCTAGAAATGACTTAAGGAGAATGGATTTGCAGAGTACTTGCTCAACTCTTCCTGAAAGCCCCCATTTCATAAGTACCTAAGACTGTACGCTTAAAACAACCTCTTCATTTTAACTTAAGTTAAGCTGGAAACAAATAACAATTTAGGACATATTTGGCTTCACCAGACAATATCTTTACTCCTAAAATTAGACAGTAAGGAGAAAAGATCTACTTAAGAGAAACTTCAAATTACAGTTTTACTTATTATCAGAGATCTATAATACCTGGCTAGGACTGAAAGCACTGGTTTTCAGCACACCACTAAGTGCTGACTCTTAGGTGTTAGAGATATATTTAATCTCTACATGAAGTATGATTTAATTATTTAGTATTTCTTAAGAGCCTAATTCCAGCTCCTATTTAAGTCAATGGAAATCTTACCTTCCTCTCCATATACTGGTCTCCAGGAAAATTGTTTAGGATGAACATTTAGCCTCTAAAGGAAGAATTGCTACCTGTTGCCCTTTGGCTAAACTCTTTCTCTCATCCCCTTGTGAGCAGCCATCCTCCAAGGAACAATTGATCCAACGGGGAAGGGGAGGGGGAAGGAGAGACCTATAGCAAAACAATTTCCCTCATTTCCAGCATCATGTTAAATAGCCTTTTAATGAACTATTGCTATAGGCCACAAGAACTGGAATTTCAAGAATGTCTGTTTCAGATGTATCGGCTGTCAGTCTCCTTCTTCTCTGAACATTCAACCTTTTCACACCCTGCCAGAAACATAAGAGAAATGCTGTGAATCACACTGAAGTTTCTGTTCATTCTTCCATATGACCTTCTTCAGATGAAACCCCTTTCCACATGGCTAGCGTCAACAGTGTTCACACCTACTGGGCTAACATCCTGCCCACGGTGAGATCTCACCAGCACTGCCCCTTTCTTTCTGTGTTTCAAGACCTGCTATTGACCCTGAAAGTCTTTAGGGATTGAGTGATATCTTGACTAAGAGGAAAAGATAAGAAGTTTAAAAGGAAATTTAAATCTTCGAAGAAAACTTCAGTATCTGGCTGCTGCCTTACCCAGAAGTGTGATGTGAACTAGAAGGATGCAAACAGGAGGGATGAGACTATACCAGAGGGCAAAGCTAGTTTTATTCACATGCAAACAAACAAAAACAAATAAACAAGCAAACAAAAAACCCCAAAAGCTCAAAAGTTCAAGGATGAAGAAAGTAACTATTTCAGACTAGTATGATTAGGTATGTATGCATAGTGGATTATCTGTATGAAGAAATCATACAGCTATAGCCACAAATTAATAGTGAATATTAAGATCAAAGGTTGAAATTTTTAGAATTCAATTCGTTGTTATATAGAGTTTTTACAAAACTCAGTTGATACATACTCAGTTGACACATAAACTGTCTAATAGTTCTACTACTAAGTAGAACTTACTATATCTGAGATTTGGTCACTGAAACATCAATGTACAATTGAAAACCACTTCAATAAATCCATAAATTTAGGCAAATGCTTAATATATCTATTCTGGAAAGCACTTAATTGTATGCTTACATTTATGCACATGTTTAACTCCCATTGATTTCAAAATAGAATTTAAGCACACACCTAAATGGTTCACTGATTTATGATATGTAGGAACAAAAGAGTTGCACGGTGGAACAGATTAAAGGACTATCTAATAAGGTATCCAATACCCATCAATACCCAATAATGCATTTTATTTTTTAGTGCTATACCATGAAGAAATTTCTTCCTGATTTCAGCAGGTAACCATACCGTAAAGCATGAGGATTGATAGCACTTGTAATTGTATTTAGCTAGTGTCCTTGCAGATGTTCTTTTTATTTATATAAATGCTGAATCATTTCTTGAACCCAGAGAGACATCACTCTCGATATCTGGAGCAGTGAATATCATGGCTTAATGATGCTTTTATAAACAACATTACCTTTCACCCAGTCACAATGTGTTGCTTTGTTATTTCCCTCGATGGCCACCAATTTATTTTTTATTACCAAGGAAGCTGATTAGCAATGCTTTCTTGTTTTTTCTTTCACCATTCATGATTTTCTGTGCCTTTATTATAGCTACCTTTTGTTCTCGGATTATTATTCTCCTTCTTTTAAAGTGAACTTCCCACTCACAGGGAAAATAAATTGCTCAGAGACCTCTTGAGCTTCTAATTTCAGGAACTAGTCATAGCTTTAGCATAACACCAGCTCAAAAGCTGTGTATACATGGGCAGATCAAGAGCTAGGAATCAACACAGGGTATGTGTATGCTGCCAGTTAAGCTGTCATCCCTGCCCTTTCTCCCAGACTAGCCTTGACTATCACCCACACTGGGAGCCTTGAGACTCTGCACTACGAGGCTGACACCGTGGTGTGCAGAGAAATCCTGAAGCTTGGAAGTGCAGCATATGCCCAACTTCTCCTTCAGACTAAGAGTAGTCCTGTGGTTGCCTGGGAAGCCACTGCCAGGAGATGACACTTCCCTACTTGCCCAGTACCAGAAGATTCCTGCTCCCGGCAAACCACGCAAAGCAAGGAACAAGGAGGAAATGGCCTCAAGTTGTGACAGGGAAGATTCAGAGTAGATATTAGGAAAAATGTCTGCATGGAAAGAGTAATCAAGCATTGCAACAGGCTCCCCAGCGAAATGGTGGAGTCATCATCCCTGGCAGTGTTCAAGAAATGTGTAGAGGAGGTGCTTAGGGAGATGGTTTAGGTATGGTGTTGAGGGGCTTACGGTTGGACTCGATTTAGAAGATCTTTTGCAACCATAATGATTATATAATTCTATGATTAAGGTGATCTATGTGTATTGAGTACACCCAGGCCCATTAGCAGCTCTACTGAGCTCTGCTGTTCCTTAATACAGCATTGATCCTTTGAGCACTTATTAAATCCTATTAAACCTCAACAGGATGAGAGTCTGGAAAACACTTTAGAGCAAAACCAACAGTATTTGGGCATAAACTAGATGGGAAAGGCAAAAGATGTGAAGATGCCAATGAAGTTTCCGGGTTGCAGGTCAAACCTATAGGGAAAACACAAACAAGGAAGGAAGGAAGGAAGGAAGGAAGGAAGGAAGGAAGGAAGGAAGGAAGGAAAAGAAAGGGAAAATAAGTATCTTCTTCTTACTATGTCCAATAGGACAAAATTAAATAATCTTAGGCATTTCTAATCTTCCTTTCTATGGAAAGTCTCCAATGCTTCCTTGGCCTCTGCAGGCAATCACTTTAGGCTCTGAAGCATGAGATATGATTACCATTGTAATTATCCTAGCTTGTATAGATACAAAAGTTACTAATGGTCATGAAATTATCCAGTGTGGGCTTTTTTCTCTCTTCCTTTTAACCAGCCTCTGCATTAGTCTCCTTAACGTCCTGGGGCTGTGAATTTCTGAAGGGGAGTACATTCTGCACAAGTCAGTCCATTCCTCAGATTTGTGCTAAATATACAGTCTTTTAGAATCCCCAGCCTACATCTTCCCTTGGGTTTCTAAAGGATTTCAAATAATAAGAAGAAAATTGGGAAATGAACTATTGTTACGGGTGAATTTTATCAGATAGTTTTATGGAAATCAGTGGATTATTTATATATACTGTAATTGTAACACAATTCACTAAATACATTTGAAAGCTAAATGTACTGCTTATTAATTTACATTTTAAGAGTCCCCTTGTTCTTGCATTATGTGACAATATAAAAAGCACAGACTGATTAGTTTTCACTATTTCTCATATAATTATGAATACCTCAATCAAGTCTCTTCTAGCTCCTTTTTCTTTCAGGCAAAATACAATAGCGTCCTTAAAATTTTCAGGTTTTACTTTTGACAAGTAGATAAGATTGCCTCATTATGTGAAACATTGCCCTGTACATCCCTAAATTATTACTGGAACTATCAACATACTATTTAACTGCTTAGGCTTCCATTGCTACCCAAGGCATCCAGAGAGGTTTGAGGACCACTTATGCCAGGGCAAGGTAATTACCACACTACCACCTCACTCCTCACATTCCTCTGCTGAGCTTTAATTCAACCAGATTTACAACCCTTTGGGAAACAGTTGAGCTGAAGCCAATGGGTTACTTCAGTTGAGTTCAGTCAGGGCTAAACCTGAGCTCCAGTTTGGAGGAAGACATAATTTACTACACAGTAATAGGCAGCAAGCTTCTGGTAGGCAGTTATTTGGGGCAGGGATTATCCTTTATCCTGTGCTCCTATGACAGTGCCAACAAAATAGGAAGTTGGGGTATAACTGCAAACACCTCCACAAGAGAAAGACTGTTTGAAGACCAACAGATTTATCAAAGTCCTGCTTTATCTGGATTTAGCCCTCCTATTCCCATGCATCCCCATATGTTCTCCTAATTCCTGTACAATGTCACAGCTTTCAGGGCCTTTAATAACATGCTCAAACCCTTGGCCCTGGCAGGGTACTTGCGCCTCCTTCCCATACCTCTAATTTGACTGCTGGAGAGATAAGAGATTATGCTGAATGAGGCTTATACTGGCATATGGAGCAAAAGCAGATAGCCAAAGACTTTACTGGGAAGCTTTATTTCCATGACAGTGTTGTTTTACAGCCATTTCCTGTGTCCAATCCTGATTTTTATAAAGGCAAGAAAGTTTCCTATCTTTGACACCTCTTTAAAGCTCAGTTGAAATGATGCAGTGACTGAAAAAATCATGCAGGGGAGGAGGCTAGGAAGTAACAGGCAGAAGAACAATTTCATAAAGGAAATGAAGATAATAAATAAGTAATCAAGAATCAGGCTGCATGTCTTTGCAATTATATGACTGAGATTTTATTTTCTTGTTTCCGTAATGCTCATTGCAAAAGCCTTGCTCTGGACTTCCTAGTTGGTTAGAAATGTATCGTAGCTTGACTTTCACAAGAATGCCAGAGGCAGCTGGACCTCTTTTTCTTCTGGAAAAAGAAATCGTTCTGGATCTCTTTTCCTTCTATGCTGTTTCCCTCCAAACTCCTGTGGCAAGGAAGTTCACTTCTGTGGAGCGAAAGTGAGCAGAATACTTGCTGTGGTGGCAGGGAGGAAAGATCCATAGGCTTTTACAGGTCTCTGGTTCACATTGCATCTCATAAGTGCCATATTCCAGATCCATTCTCTTCTCTTTCGGCAGAAGTTACTCCTTTCGACCTATGGAAGTCCCCTGGGGTGGCAGTGAAAAGTTGTTATTGTTGACATGATGTTACAGAAGGACCACCACCACCACGCTGGAGGAAGTGCTCTAGGGCAGAATGGCCACAGTCAGGTACCTGTTGTGTTGTTCTATAGGGCAGACAGGAAATTCAGGCTCTTGTCTGCTTTTGGTTTTGTCCTAGTTTCAGCCACCCGTGCAAATTCCTGCATGGAGGAAAAAAGCACTGTTTCCATTATGCTCCTGGTTTAGTTTGAAACCTCACCTGCATTAGCTGTACTGAAACTCCAACACACCGATAGCCTGTGCCTGTTAAATAGGCTTTGCTGCTTTACTGCTCCCTTTAATTTTCCTTCTCCCTTCTGTCAGTGCTTTCAGAAGAGGGGCTGTGCGTACATGTGCACAAAAGATGGATGCCTTGAGCTGGACTCTTCCCTGCTGCTGACACCACATTTCTTCCTCGGGAAGATGCTGCACTGGCAGGAGCTGCCAGCCTTTCAGCGAGGCATCATCTGTCAGGTGGACCATTAAGCTATGCACTATGTAAGCCAAGCCTATTAAAATACAATCCATCAGAGATGTAGCAAGAGATGCATTGACCAGCCCCAACATTAAGAGCACCCTCAGACTTCCTGCACTCAGCGTTTCCACCTAAAGACAGGCTTGCTAAATGATTCCTTTGCAAGATCCTTAGTTTGTATCCACAGGCTTCCCAAGCAGGCCGTTTACTGTATCTCCTTGTCATAAAAGAAATAGAATTTTACCAAACAGATGAATAAAGCTGATTAACTACAAATGGCTGGATCCCAGAGGTGACCCTAAGGCACAATTATCCACTCCTCCCTTGCTGTAATAGAAGATCAGCTATGTCAGATGATGATGTTGCAGTAATTTAATATTCTACAATTTAGTGTTCTTTCCCACCTACCTCCAGTCTGCCTCAGTGTCATGTCTCAGAGCCAAGACCTTGGGGGAAGGGATTATAAGGACCTCTCCATATTATTATTTGGAGCACAAACTAGCACTCCCTGCTGTGAAATAGCTCAGAGAGCCCACCTCTGAAGCTGCTGGAGTCCTTTAAAGAACTTAGTTTGTACTTACAGACGCAGCAACTGCTTCAGCTCTTGTATATTTAGCAATGTTGTTCTAGTGAGGCTTGGAGCACCCCTAGTCAAAAAAAAAGCAGCCTAATTTCCAAGCTCTATTCTTCCAGAATAGGCTGACTGCCTTCTTAGCAACAAAAAAAGCAGCAGCATTGGTTCCCCATCCATTCTTATTGGATGTTAATGAATCTACAGGAGAAGGCTGTTATAAATGTCCCTGCTCTGGGGAAAGCTTCATTAGTGAAACTTATTTACCTGTACCGTATTTTCCAGTACCTTTTCTTTTCCTGACTTTCTTGGGAAGTACTTACAGAAGTCAGTGAAACACTGGGCATGAACTTTTTAAGCTAGTGTCAGTTTTGGAAGCAGTACAAGAAAGCTATAGTAGAAGAAAGCTGTGGAGAGATGAGAAGCTGGCCACTTAGCCATGGGGAATGGTGCTATGGACATCTGGCTGTCCTGCACTGGGGACTTGGGCTGGTACCTCTACACAGTGCAGCACAAGTAATTTTTTTGTTTTACAGCAAATGTGAAAGTTTGAATGCTTATCTTAGGAAGTTCAGAGCTCTGCCCAACTACAGTGCTGCCATGGGTCCTTTTCAACTCCCTGAGATCTGGCCCAGTACCACTTTATTTCCAGGCAAGAAAGAATGCAATTCTCATGTCTTTCTCCGTGTGAGCAGGGAGTGATTTTGGGTGGTCATAAGAACATAGACACAGTGTTATATATCCATACTTCAAGCAATGTGGCTACCAAAAAAAAAAAAAAATCTAGCCCCAGTAAAGAAGAATGCTTTTTCTTTAAAGCATGCTGATTTACCTTGCTTCTGCGCAGGTGATCTGATAGCAGAGACATCAGGACCCCGAACCCACAGAGCGCCAAGGCTCTACACCCTCAAACAAAGGAGGTATAATAGTTACCTCTTGCAACAGCATGTATGTCTCTTCTGAGGGACTTCAGTTTGGCAAGGGTCCTATACATCGGAATTGTACATCATGTTTCCAAGCTCCAAGCTTTGGTTTAGTCTTTGATTTGCTTTCAAGCCAGACACTCTAGCTTATTTTATGTCAGCTGTCAGCCTAGACTGTGCCCTCCCTCCCTATGGCTGAAAGTGCTCTCCATTTGTTGATGCTAATTCTTAGAAAATTGAATAGCTCTAACACTATGTATTTCACTTCCATGTCTTAATGAATAAGTGGTTCCTAAAGGAAATTTATTTAAAGGATATTCTCCATTCTTTTCTCAGTTCAAGATATCCTTATTTCTAGGCTACAGACTATTACGGAATTATTCTGCCACACAACCTCTTTTGGATCTACTTCCTTTATAAGGAAATATATTAAGTGTCATGAAAGAATAGCCCTTTGTCTTGAAAATCAGGAGCAACTGAATTCCAGCCTCTGTTTCAGTGAATTTTATGTGAATTTTAGACAAAGTTCAGGGAAGTAAGAACACACAGCCTTCCACATTCAACAGTATTAAGTCTGCACATGAAATAAAAGGAAAACAAAACAGCATAAGCTTGAAAAGAGTGACCAGAGCCCATGAATAGCAACAAAAAATCTATAGATGTCACTAGAATGATCCGTACTCAATCATTAGATTGATCCATACATATTCATGTCCAGCAATGCCTGAGCTTTGAAGAGATGCCTTATACAAGGGAGGGTCCTTCTCTCTCTCCAGGATCTCTCCAGGCACTCTCACCAGTTTTATCCCAAAAGGCCACCCTGGGGATCTCTGCATAGAAAGGTTTTGCAGGGAAAACTTTTCGAGCCCTGCTGGAAAAGGCCAAAATCTGACAAAAGGACCCAAGATAAACCAAACAGCTACTTTTTTCCATCTGGAAAGGCAGACCAAACAAAGTCTGGGTAAGAGACTGTCCCTGTGTCCTGTGTCAAGTACATCACCAGAGTGCCATTGGTGGTCCTTTTCCAGGCCTTTCATAGTTCCTTGTGCTTGATTGCATGTGTATATGTGCCACCTATATTATAAGAACAGGAATAATTTCAGTAAAGGTAGATATGGAGTCAGAATTCAACTTTTAACTTGCTCTCCCGTTTTCCCCAAAAGAATATTTAGAGTTGCTGTGGGCTTTAATTAAAAATCTTAATTAGAAGGTTTTATGCAAATTCAAGAGTATTCTCTCCCCTCCCCCTGAATACATATTCAGTCTTTTAATTTGGGGAAACTTTAATCTTTATTTATTTTTTCTGTCTCTATGCATGTTTAATACATTTTAACACGAATTCTTTGTCTAATTATTCAGGAAAGTAGGCTGTGTGTCTTTTTAAAAATCCTACGGACCCTGAATTAACTCTAAAATGTTGTAGGAGGTTAAATTTAATACCATCTTTCTGCTTTGTATTGATCAGTAATGAAATTATTTCTGCTATACATTTTTCTTCTTTTCAATGCCATTTTTTTTTTGTTGTTGTTCCATGGAAGATCTACGCATCCTACCTAATCCTGGGCTAAGTGTTATACAAATACAAAAGAAATACATAGTTCTTATCCTGAGTTTGCAGGTTGTGAGGCAGCTATGAAAAGCTCAGCAGCGATGGTCACAGTGTACTCAGCAGCTGTATGAGAGTCGAGGATTTTGGCGGATGTCACAGCACTAGTGGCTTTACTATGATTTCTGAGAAAAATAAGGTAAAGGTAACTGTGAATTTTAATGGGAACCTATTGAAAATTGAAGGTGCTGTGTAGGGAAAAGTGTAAAGGTGTTTAGCAGAAGAAGTAGAGGCAGAATAAAAACCTGGCATCATTGAGAGAAGAGAGGCAGTTATCTTGCCACCTATTCCTTTTAACTCTGACACTGCTGATAGAGGTTTGTTCTTATTAGCTCAAGTATATTACTATTATTTTAAAACTCACCATAATAACATGACACCAGTGCACTATGAATCTAACGCATTGCCTGAGATGATATGGATGTGATTAAATCTCTATCTTTGGGAAAAAAGAAAGAAAAAATCTCTTACAGGTGATTCACACATGAAGTTTCCCTCCTCCCAAGAGTCAGTACAAGTTCAACAAAACCTAACTTACATCTTTGTAGGCTAAGAGATTATGTAGTTGTAGCACAATTAGGAAGCTAGCCTTAAGCTGTAAGACTGATCTAGGTGAATTTTACACAAGGGTGCATAATTTTGAAGACATGAAATCTCTGGTCTCCCAGTGCACAGATATTTACACTACTTTCCATGCTGATAAGCCAGAAACGTGCTCCAGTATCACAGACAGCAGGAAAGATTGGTATATTTATACTCTACTGGAGTACTTCTTCAGAGTTTGTGGACTGTGCTTGCAAATTAGAAGGTCAGCATATCACAGTAATGAGTAGATGGAAATTGTAAATCGCTTTCCATTTTCAAGTTTTCAAGATTTGCCCTCCACTGGAGTTTATTATCAGATTTGGTTAAAACATAAGGAAACACACAAAAACACCACCAATACTGCAAGAGCTTTTTGCTCTACATACATTTCAGTGCAAGAATGAGTATTTGAACTGATGTTTTTCCAGATCTGGAAGAGACGGTAAGGTTCAAGTGAGTAGATGGGAGCAATAAGTGGTATGGAGGGACTAGAAAGTCTTAATTCTACAGAAGGTAAAGAGTGATCTGCGGTGGGTAAAAGCAGTCATAACCTTTTTGAAATCAAATCTATGGTAATCTACAGCACTCTCATCCATCCCTTGCTAGAAGTCACTGTGTGCCACCAGCTGTAACAGTTCCTTTGTTCTTCTCTTCCTTCACCTGAGCTGTTGCTGATGGAGATTCCGATAATCTGGAGGGAGGTTTGACACCATAATGCCCGCTGTTGATGTCCAGAGACACTTAGACTACCCCTTATACTCAGAGAAGATCCTCAGAAGTATGGTAACACAAGAAGACTCACCTGGTAGTTGTGTATACTGGCAAATGAGCTCTGTTCTACTTATGTATTCTGGTGATTTATAGGCCATCTACTGCCATGACAGCAGGATGTTTATTTACAAGCACAAGAACATAAATTCTGACAAATTCCATAAAACCTGTAGAACAAACAAAGATTAAGGAAAATTACAAATCTAACTAAAGCTAAACATCTTGTTTTGTGTTCTGAGTTACTACACAGGCTATTTTGAGCACCAGGGTTTTTGACAGAGTTGACCAATGAAAATAAAATACTCAGCGTTTTCTTGAGGATATTGAAATAAAGGTCAGTGGACACAATTTCAAGAGATCATATGTAATTTAGAAACCAAGGTCTTATTTTTGAAAAATCACTTAAGTACAGAATTTTATTAGCATTCATCACCTATCTCCAGAGAAATCTTTGGAGATTAGATACCTCTCACCTTTGAGGAGGTGGGCCTGACATCTTGCATTCTTTGGAGTCCTTTATTTTAAGGAGTTTAAGTCTGAGTTAGTTTTGGAATTAAGGCTTAGGAGCCCAAGTCATTTAGATTGCTTTTAGAAATCTGGACATTAGGACATGAATGTCTCTGGACATTTAATGAAACCACAGACTCTCCCTGTCTAAGGAAGAGCTTTTCAAAAGCACAGAGATCTCTAAGGCCTTCAGTGTTGTCTAAAATGGACTAGAAGGTGGATTTGCAGAGAAAATACAACAATGGGTAACTTAATCAGTTTTCGCAAAGGTGAGAGAAGCTCCTAAATCAAATATGACTTCCAACTTCAAATGTAGTTAAGGAAGACTAAGAAATTTCTCATTCTTTCAATAAGGTTAGAGGAGGAAGAAAGTCCTCTCCAGTCTCAGAGAACTGAATAATTCTACCAAGACTTACAGTGAAAGAAGCGACTTATTGCAATGCTTTCATATCTTTACTATTAGTGATTTCTATAATAATAACTTGATTATGAATATTAACTTTGCTTTATGATTATTACCCACTCTTTTTCACCCTGATCACCATGGACATAGAGAAAATTCAATTCCTTCTTTCTTCACAGAGTTTCTCTATATCTGAGGACATTTTTGTTCCCACTCAACCTTCTCTTCTTTACAATAAATAAACCCATTTATTGTCTCATCTGTCCATGAGTATCACTATTGCACTTTTTGTATCAAAAAGGATGGAACTCCAGCCAGATTTTCCCTTACAAGACTAATGCAAAAGGAACTGTATGCAAACTTTCAGGAAAGTTTTCACTGAGAATATCTATACTCTGAAGTGATTCTATGTCAAATTAGGGCTCAACAACTGGCATTAATGAATCTTGGGTAGATGACCTAGTTGCCATCTCTGTCAACATCTTTGAGGCTTTGGAAATGTAAGTGTTTGGGTAATGTAAGCGTTGGTAAAAAAGGGAGGTCTCTTTGAATGGCTTAGAGATGTGCTATCTTGGAAAGTGTACTAACTAAACTAATGAAGAAGAGAAAGCTATTCATCTTCATTTCAGGGAAGATTTGTAGAAGGAAAAGAAGAATAAATACGTTGCTTGATACGTATTCATATACTTGAAAGCAACTATATGTTTTCATCAAGGTAAAATGTATTGTGTGACTATGGTACATTTAAACAATGGATATAATTTTTAGATACCTTGTATTAAAAATCTCTTTGCAGCTACAAAATACATAATGCTCATGTAAAGTCTTATATTGCAAAAATTTATCTATCATCAGTGCAGGAGGGGCTGTTGGCATTAAGAACATAATTACTGCTATTAAGCTGCTACTCAGTGAAGGTTATCATAGCTAAACAAAGTCTACAGTCCAAGAGATTTTCTAAAAGCACTATTTGCCACCTAAAGTGGTATACATAACTGTAGCTCTTGGAGGTTGGCTCATTGACAGCTGTGAGCAAAGTAGAAGGATAATTTTGTAGGCTTGGCAAACTATCCTTTTGTTTATACAATCCAGTGAGATATTTGCTTTCTTCACAACAGCAGGATGCTGTAGATTCATGCTCAGTTTGTGATCTGCTATAACTCCCAGCTCCTTTTTTTAACAGAGCTGTATTATTTCCCCGTTCTTTACTCATGCATACTCTACACGTGGCTGTCCACCTTAACTTTGCTTTCAACCTTTGTTCCATTTGTGACTTTGCCTCTCATTTTGGAACAGGTCCACACATCCCTGTTGACTGTCCCTAGCACATTTCCTATTGCAGCACTATCTACAGATCTGAGTCCACACTGGAGGTATGTATCTTGCTTTTATTGTTCCTAGGTTTAGTTCATTATTCAGTAAAACAGTGTTGAAACCAGTGGCATCAGTCAATATCAACAGGGTCAACAAGGTGGTCATGTTTTATCATCAAAAGATAAAAAGTTTGCATGGTCAACAAATAAGCCAGTACAAAGTTTTCACAATACCTGGATGCTTACTGGGTGAGTCTGCAGTGTCACTTCTCTTTTGCTGAATAGTTTTCCTCCGCACTCATGGGGTCATTGGAGAGCTACGGCAACCCCACAGTGTGATGACTTTGGCCATGGTTATTCTGGTCATGGATTCCTAAACTCCAAGAGAGCAGCCCAGAGCAAATCCCTCTTCTATGGACTGCATTATCCTGAGCCCCATGCTTGCCTGTGTGGTGTCTATCATTCCCTTAGCAGGAACAATTTCATTTTGGCATGGACTATGTCACTTATCTATGGGTTGAGAAAGACGCAACTTTGTTCCCCTCCCTGAGAAGTGTTGACCCAGCTGGTGTCATACATCTGTCCACCCCTTGGAATACAGGTAATGCTGCTAAGGAGATGAAGAGGATGGATAGATTCCTTAGGGTGTGCTCCCATTCCCTCCAATCTAACTCCTAAGTGAGAGGGTGATGCACCTGCTTTCATGAAGGACCTCAGGTAGGGAAACCCTTTGTGTGACGCCTCCCACTCCTAGCATAATGGCCTTCTGCATGCTTAGTGAGAGGCAAGCGCTCAGGAACTTGGAAGAAGGTTTCTTTCTGCCTGGATACGCTTGACATCTGCTTTGTAACCCCATTGGATTTCAGTGCCTGTTAAATCTGGCTGAATGTCTCCTGACAGCTTTGAAATTTCTGCTGGAGTTGGCGTCTGCTT